>JAZHYW010030248.1:0-96510 GCA_037355805.1 Ixodes ricinus
TTTCATTTCACGCATGGCGTTTTCTGCCGTTGCGATAGCCAACAGCGCTGCGCGCGCAGCGAGATGACGATCAGCTTCTGCACGGGCCTCAGTCACCTCTTCCCCAGAGTTTTCCTTACGGTCCCATTGTTCTAAATGGTTTACAGGCTGGGCGTCCCAAAGAACCCGACGCCTCGACGCTTCGCTGATAGGCAGTTCATTGGACTGGAACTGGGCGCTACATTTTGTCCTTACTTGGCGGACGATCTGTGTTCGAAAAGACACGTGAATGTCGCTCGGTTCTTCTCTGGAAATGCCCAATTTTCTCACTACGCGCCGCCGCGAAACCTGCCGATAAGCGTCTCGCGCTGCAGCTGCAGCTGGCACTCAGGCGAGGAAAGTAAAAAGAGGCCGCGCGTTTCAAGTTGAGAAACAAATTCCGAGGAAGGGAGCAGCAATCCCCTCCATAATCTCCTGAACAAGTTCCGGACGGCAGCCGCCGACGACAGAGGTTGCTCGACCCGCCGGAGAGAAACCGCAAAGCAGTCGCTTGCGTACTTGCCGCTATTTCGCCGTCTGCTTCAAGAACATGAGAAAATGCTCGCCGTCCTGTCGCGCCGGTAACGCACGTCACTTTTTTTAAATTATGATTTAACTCGTGTTTTTCTGTTTTGACGGCACGGGTAATGCATAAAATCATATTTCAAGAAACATTATGTTCATGCAGAAACTGAAACACGATTACTTTATCTCTTTTTATGGCTTCACCTAAATACTCGGCGCAGCTGAAAACGCAAAGAAAAACGCAGAAGAAAACTCAAGCGTTCACGTGGCTTGACGCCTAAAAACATCGGAAAAAATTGAAGTGTAATTCCTTTGAAGCCTTGGAAGAAGCAGCATACGAGTAACTCAGCTACGTTACCCGTTACTTGAGATAGTAGCGTAAATGCGTTACCCGTTACTGTTTGGAAAAAGTAGCGAGGTATGTCACCACGTTACTGAAAAAAGTAACGCGCTACCGGTAACGCCGTTACTTGTAACGTGTTGCCGCCGCTAAGACTGCAGAACGGACAAAGCGTTACCGCTTGTCATGCCTTGTGGCCATGAGAGGTAGGAAAAATATCGTACCTGGACTCGAAGACGCCGTGTGTATTTAATCAATTAATAAACGCTCACACTTCGGCAGGCCCAAAAGTGGTGATTACACCGGCTGCAGGCCCGTCGTAGGTTTGCACGTGAAACCCCGAGTTTGTTTGCCTGAGCTGCGATGCCGCCGGCAGTGCGAGACCGGCTCGAAGTAAGCGTAGGCCTCGAGAGTCTTGTACGCCTGCTCCCGTGTCGGCCGTCAACTGGCTGGACGAAAAACTACAAACGACGACGTGAGCCGTCGACGTCGGTGGCAGCAACTTCGCGTCGGAACTGCACCTGTTTACGGCGTACGGATCGTCGAAGGCAACGCCGCTCCACGCACGGTTTGTCTCAATACCGCTGCCGTTCGGGCTCGGGTAGCGAGCACAAACAGCTCAAATAGTCGGGCATAACATATATCGACATACAGTTGGCAGAAAATACGACCCACAAATACAGCTAGAAGCGTCTCTACAACGTCAACAACGAGCGCACGCCATAGAACGCAATGGCCGAAAACATGGAGAGCCTGGCCGCTTTTGCCCACATAGCTGCTGCGCATGCGCGGCCTTCCGGCCGTGTTGGGAAACAGAGCCGCGTCCCCGTGTCGGTCTATTAACCAAAGGGCTTTAAAGCCGATTGTGTGCCGTTCACAGATTGACTGAGTCTGAGCTAGAAATGAACGCTTACATAGCTCTTATGTCCCATTCCTACGTCGCGTCGTACTAACTCCCCGAATGTACAGGTCTCGCATCATCCGCTTATGAGCATATTCAACGTCTTCCTTTGTCAGTCATTAGAAGGCCGCCAATGGTACGGCACAGATGCCGTTTCACGAACGTTACTAGAACCCTCAGTTGGGAAACTCGCCGTTCATACCTGGGCCGCTGGCGTCCTCCGAGACCGAGCTAAATACGACAACAGCGCCACTCTTTATCATTTGTCGGTACTGTGGTCACGTTGAGCTTTTAGAAAGCATGTTTTTGCGTAAAAACAAACGGAAAAGAGTCTTTTTGTATAAAATTTATTGGAGTTTAGTTTGAAATGAAGGGCGCGTAATGTTTTCTAAAATCTTGAGTTTGCAAGGTTTTGCGGCACCATTAATATTATTTTTATACAACCATGCCTCAGCGGTGATTTCAGGTGCGTCCCGACCTAGGCGCATCCTAACTTCGATTGTAATTCGCGGCGCGTCCGCATGGGGAGGCGGGGGTGGCACCCCTGAAACCCCTTCCACCGTATCTGTTTCGGCGCCAAAATGGCCGATTAAAGCTAAGTAGGTAGGTAGGACAACTTTATTGAGCGCAGCGCATACATTGGCTGGGCTCATCTGCCCATCTAACTGTACAGCACAAGGGGCTCGACAGTAGGAAGGAAATAGGGGATGGGCATTTATGGGATGTAAACATAAGGTTGTGTTACAGGGCCACCTGCGGAGTTCGTCTTGAAGGTGGCGAACAACTTGTTCTGTTCTGTCTATTAGGAGCAGCTGGATGTGCAGCTCATCTGACTGTAGAAGGGACGTCCAGTGAGGGACGATGTCTTCTCCTCAGTCATCGAGGTGCCTTAGGAGTTCCTGTGGGGATTGAAACTTCGGGCATGACCCAAACATATGTCCGATCATGCCATCCGGGTGTGGGTCTTCGGAACCACAGCATCTTGTACAGGACCCATCGAAGAGTAGGGGTTGAACTCTATGGAGGAATCGTGGGGTCAGGATGGCGAGTGTCTGAAGTTGCCTCCATCGCCTGGTTTGCTGGTGGTTGAGCTCCGGGTGTGGAGGCGGGAGAACACGTCTCCTCTCGCTCTCAACTTGTGTGGCATCGCAGAAACGCGTGGGGGCTTCTTCCGTTGCTGGTGCCGCATAGCTGTGTTCCCCGAGTGGACATTCTTCTGCCTCCCTCCTCCTCACAGTCCCGGCTTGTAGCTACTCGGGATGCGAGAGGGTGGGCAGCTTCGTTCCCCTCGTGGCCCGCGTGTGCGAGGACCCAGACCACGTGGTACCGGCTGTTCTTGTAATAGAAGTCACGTGCAGTACCGTGACTGGCCGCTGCGGTAGAAATGGCGTCGTTGCGATCGTCATTAGCTCGGTTCGCGAGTACGGATCGGTGCCATTTTTTCAGAGCAAGCTCTATGGCCGTTTTTTATATGAGTGGTTCTAGTAACGTTGCGTTTCACGGATGACGATAGTTATCAAAATAACCAGACTGATTTTTTGAAAAAAAAAAAACAATATTAGCAGCTCAATTTTTTTTTTCGCCCGGTAATTGTTGGTTTAGAACTGGCTGGTTTGAGTCCCGTTCACTTTCTTCTTCGTGGCAACGTGCCGTTTTTTATGGTTTAGACACAAACACCAAAGATAGTCAAAGTCGTGGGTCAATGAAGGCACACCTGTCAATACTAGAAATGGACAAAAACTATGATATCCATTTTTTGTGGCTTCTCAAAATCTGCAAATACGTTGATTGAAAAAAAAAATTGCACAGTCACGTGATTTTTGGTATCTTACTGTTTCCAGCAGTTCCGTTTTTTTTAATTTACTAAAAATATATCTGACACTGTAGCAAAATATTGATTGGGCATTCTTCTGACACCATAATAAATTGGCTAACAAAAAGAAATATATATATATTTGGGGGAAGAAAAGGGGGGGGGGTTAACTCCGCTTAATTCCGAAAATTTCGGGGTAATGAACGATTTCACATTAAAAAGCACTAATAAAAGGCACTACGCCATTTGCTTCGCGGGATACTGTATAACTATTATGAAATGTCATTTTAAACATGAGCAGGGATCGAAACCGAAACTTCGGCCCCGTCCGGCAACATTAGCCTCGGGCCGCCAAAAACATGGCTATTACGGGGTACTATGGGTCACGTGATCCAGCACGCAAAGACGGGCGGGATTGGGGCCCGCCGGCGGGCCACTGTTGGGGCGGGCGTGTGCCAGGCGCAAGTGTCGTCTGCACCGCACTCGCCACGTTTTGGTGACTGCAGCATTCGACGACGTCTGCACAACTGCGGCATCAGTCTGCTCGCGTATAGTGTGAACGAAACTCCGAGGGTACGATAATTACAATCGGTGAGACGACGACGGCGGTTATGACGCGGGAGACGGCGGTTCCGGCCGGACGGCTCCCAACAAACGCGCTGTGTAGGCGCGTTCGCCAATCAAGTGGACACCGCTGAGCGGGAGAGGTAACGTTGCTGACGTCACTCGTCACGCTTACCCGGAGAAGTAAAAACAAACAAAACGGAGCAATGGTGATCACGCTTAGCTCTATGTTGGCTACGCAAGTCCCGTCTCACGGCGCCGCCATCTTGCCCAGCGGGGTGCGCTTGGGCGCGGCCATAATCCGATTATAACGCCTTAGCAAGGCTTCGTAATCGGATTAGGACGCGTCCAAGGGCACCCCA
This sequence comes from Ixodes ricinus, assembly GCA_037355805.1. Classification (NCBI taxonomy): domain Eukaryota; kingdom Metazoa; phylum Arthropoda; class Arachnida; order Ixodida; family Ixodidae; genus Ixodes; species Ixodes ricinus. The sequence continues at coordinate 4,524 of JAZHYW010030248.1, forward strand.
GTGAGCGAGATGGCAGCGCCCTGAAGCCGGACTTACAATTTCGCTACTTGGCGCGTTCTAAAGTCTGCCGAACCGAACGTTCAAACTGATGTGATGAAGACGAGGAAACATTTTTTAATCTAGGCAATAATTAAAGTCGACGAAGGAAAAGAAGTTATCCATTAAATGAAAGTCGACGAAGGAAAATATGATATTCAGTAAATGGTTGTTAGTCCAGCGGAGTGCATGTGTATGTTACTTGTGTGTCTCTCTCTCTGTCGTGTGTATTTATTTCTTTGTTCAGCTGGCATATCCCACAAGCATGAATAACCAACCTGCTCAGCTTCAGGCAATCGCTAACGTTTAAGAAACATTTAGACAGAACTAGGTCGTAATGTTTGACGTGTGGTCTCCAGGTGTTATTAGAAAGGACTGCATTATTGTTGTTTTTAAACAAAAATTAAAGCGGAGTTACACATTAAAGAAACACAACCCCCCCCCCCATTTTTTTACATTATTCTTTTTTGCCAGGCGATTTATAGTGCTATCCACTGATCTTTACTATAGGATCCCTCTAGTGGAGATCAGTGGGCATTATGAAGATCTATACCCAATCAATGATTTCGCATATCTTAAAGGGCAACTCCGGTCCATACTAGATTTGGGGATTATGACTGTTTTTAGTGCACCAGCGTCCCTGAATTGCAAGGTGTAATTTTTTTTCTCGTTATCGTGCGTAGTTTTAAAGATATCTGTTATGATGTCATGAGGCTCTCTGATCTTAGAAGAAGAGGACATCCAGTGAGCACGCTCGCAGGACGTGGCACGCGCTGTTGCGTTTTGGAACTGACGAGCAATCGCCATAGCTGCTGCTTTGATCCCGCATGTCACTTATTAAACAGTTTGCTTAAACCATCCTCCTGAGCTTAACTAGCAACATAACATGGTGTCAGAAGTGGTGAGCAGCTCAACGTCCATATTTTTCATTTAAGCAACAGCAACATTTAAGCAACAGCAACATTTAAGCAACAAGCAACAGCAGCAACAATATGGCATCTGCTTTCCTACAACCGCCGGCTCCGTTCCAGCCTGGTGACGACCCAGCAAGAGCATGGGAGGAGTGGAAATCATCGTACCTTATCTTCGAGGCAGCCTGTGAATATGCATCCAAGCCTATCGCAACTCGGAAAGCTTTTCTGCTCCACTGCCTTGGACCTCAGGCAAGACGAATTACGCAAACCTTTCCTCCGCAACCAACGGGAGATGGTCAAAGCGGGCAAAGAGAGAATGCAGTAGATTACATACTGCACGAATTTGATAAACTGTATGCACCTTACAAAAGCGTCACCCAAGCGACAGCCATTTTTAACACAATGAGCCAAAAGCCAGAACAAACCATTGACGAATTTGTAACTGAGATAAAACTGCAGGCTCAGAAATGCGACTACGGAGCTCAAGAAAACAGGCTCATTGGTGATCGTATCATCATTGGGATACGAGACGTGGCTTTGCGTGAACGATTGTTTCGTGAACCGAGTCTAACCCTAGACAAAATCATTTCAACCTGTAAAGCAGCTGAAATCTCAAAAAAACACGTGAATGATATTCAGAAAACTGAAGACGAAGTTAGAGTTGATGGACTCTATCGGCAGCCATCTAGCTTCACAGCGGCGCAACGAAGGTATCAACCATCCGAACCACAAAAAGACCAATCCAGCAACCGACAGCAAAGTTCATGTTCGAGATGTGGTACTTTCCATCAACCCCGAAACTGCCCAGCTTACGGAAAGCACTGCCTTTCCTGTGGAAAATTTGGACATTTTTCCCGAATGTGCAACCAGACACAGCAGAAAACCTACGGATATCGGCGTGTTTCTGCACTGGAAGGAACTTCCAGCTCGTTCATAGACAATGAGCCTAACGAAACGATCCATTTGGGAGGCATAACGATTGGGCCTCTTCCATCAACCAAAGCAACAGCTCGCCCCGAAGAGGGACAAGGCCTGTTTTCAGAGTTGGTGTTGGCAAAGGCAGAAGTGTTGCGAATGTCTTTGGAGCACGAGAGAAATATCGCAGCGAGCTTTGGTCGTGAGCAGGCCCTTCAAAGCGAGTGCAGGGCAGCTTCGGTTCTCCTGGGGGAGATGCAAGCGCAGCAAGCAGAATTTTCTCATGCCAAGCATCAGGAGTCCGAAGCATTGAAAGGCCAGTTAGTTTCTCTAAGTGAGGATTTGGCAAAGCAGCTGGAACTTGTAGATGCCAAGGTGGAGGAAGCGGACACCCTGAAGGAGAAGTTTGAAGCATCTCAGCTTGAGCTCGAAAGGTTTTCTGCCGAGTACTGCATCTTGCAGGATGTCCTTCTTCAAGACTGTGGCGAGGACTTGCCGGCAGTTGAGAATGATTCTGAACAACGAGAGTTCGGTGCCTTTCAGTACCTCAAGAAGCTACTGGACAGCGCAAAACGCAAAAGAGAGGCCCTGGAAAACCAGCTTGCTGAAAAAGAGGAGCAGTTCAATCTACTTCAGCAAAACTACCAGTCCTTAAAGGACCGGCACCAGTGGCCGTTACAAGATCTCGGAGCATTTGTCCGGAGCATCGTCGAGCACACCAACCAGTCGTCAGAAGCTGCAGTGTCTCTTGAAGCAAGTCAGCTGGAAGACTTGAACTGTCTGCTGACAGTGCTTCAGGAACGGGTCACATCCTTGACAGTTAGGAACGAGCTCCTCGCTCACGAAAGTCAGCAGTGGAAATCATCTTGTGAAGATGCGAGTGAAAAAATTAGATGCGTGTCTGATGAAAGTCACTTCTGGCAGCAGAGACACGAAAAGGTGGCGGATACTTTGAAAGAGAGAGAGAATGTTGTTAAGTGTCACAATTCGTCGCAAACGGAAGCAGACGAAAGCTCCATTACCGCGAAGGCAGAAACAGAGTGCGACAGATTGGACGAGAAAGTCAGCAGCCTCCTAAAACGCAACGGAAAGCTAGAAATCGAAGCCGACGTTTTGCGGTCAGATTTTTCCAGCCTGGAGGAGCAAGCTGAGATACTCGTCAGCGACAACAGCGACAACAAACATTTTCAACAGCTAGCAGAGAACCTAAAACAGGCACGACATTGCCTCGAGGAGGAGCTAAAGACTCAGCGCGAGCAGCACGTCAAGGCCACCAAGGAGCTGGAGAACGAGCACTGCACTGCGCTGGACGAAGCGGCCAAGTGTGAGGCAGCACTGTCAGCGCTGAAGACAGACTACTCCCAGCTGCTGGACAAGGATAACCACATTGTATACAGACACAGGAACCTGCAGGAAGAGTTTCACGCGGCAGCCCAAGAGAAACGCAGTTTGGAAGACAGGTGCCCACAGCTCACAGAAGAGTGGGCAACAGCCAGACGAGCTCTCGCAGTCTTCGAGGAGCAGCAGGGCGCAGTGGGACAAAAGACCATGCAGGAGCTGCAAGAGCTGCGGCAAGCAAACCAGCAGTTGCAAGAGCGCTTTCGCCTCCTCAAGGAACTCAAGGCTGAAGAACGGTTCGTACAGGCGCCAAACCAAAAGTGAGAGCCTCGATGGAACATGTCACCGAGGGCACTGGAGGCACAGCGAGAACTTCGGAGGCACCAGCAAGCCGAGTCGAGATAGAGGAACTCTCCCGGCGGTATGAGTCCCTGGTGGAGCAGTCTCGAGCCGAGGAGAGCAAGTGGAACCAGGAGAAGAAGCAGCTGATACACATCGAGGAACACCTGAAGGAAGCAGCCGAGACCTTGTCAGAGCCGAGACCTTGTCAGCCGAGCAGCAGCTGTTGAAAACCCAGACACTACATCCAAAACAGGAAATTTGGTTTAAAAGACGGGGACACTGGAACAGAGGTGTGGTTTTAGACAGAGGCCCGAGTGAGAGGTCGTACACGGTGCAAGGACAAGAAGGACGCACCTACAGGCGCAACCGGTACCACATCAAAGAAGCACCGGGAACAGCAGAAACGAATACAGCTGCTGAAAACTATTTCCCAACAGTCTCAAACAAAGCTGCTGAAGAGTATGTCTTTACAGTCTCAAACGACGAATCACTTGAAAACATTTCCACGTCTACAAGGTCTCAGGTCCTGCGTCAACAAGATAACCAAAAAAAAAAAAAGAAGTGGACGCGTCGTGGTGAAGCCGCTACGATACAGAGACTGACAAGTGCCGCACTCGCACTGCGTTATCTTCAAAAAAAAAAAAAAGAAAGAAAAAGGGGGCATGTTATGATGTCATGAGGCTCTCTGATCTTAGAAGAAGAGGACATCCAGTGAGCACGCTCGCAGGACGTGGCACGCGCTGTTGCGTTTTGGAACTGACGAGCAATCGCCATAGCTGCTGCTTTGATCCCGCATGTCACTTATTAAACAGTTTGCTTAAACCATCCTCCTGAGCTTAACTAGCAACATAACAATATCGACGCCTCAAAGTTCTGTTTGGGGCGCGGCCGACAAAACCGGAACTATAGCCGCTCGAGGCCCCGGCAACACTGGAAATCGTGGACGTGACGTGAGGATCGTTCTCGTTCAACGAGTACGCAGGCCAAGCGGCACCTACCTCTGCTGCGCTAGCCGCCCAAAAGATAGAAGGTAAGCTGATTTTCCAGCATATTGTAGCAAGAGTTAGTGCGTAAACCCAAAAGCTAGCGGCTGGAAACCCGTCAACCCGCTCCGGTGCCGCACCGGCGGCCGCCGCCTGTGCGTGCACTATGCCGTACTCGTCGCTTGCATACCCAAAAGCTAGCGACTGGAAAACGAGTGAACTCGTTCGGTGCCGTACTCGCGGCTGTCGCTCTGTGTGCTGTCCCCCGTACTCGTCGCTAGGCCTAAATTGTCATTGGGGCTCCGTGGATGGAGCGGCGTTGCTCCACACCGCGCTGCCAGTGACGCACAGTTTTGGCCGAAGTTGCCCTTTAAATAAAAAAAAACGCAATCGCTTGAAACCGAAACTGAACTGGGGACGACGAAGAAATGTAGATGAGAGAGGTGCCGGAAGTCACGTAACTGCGCCCGACCGCGTTTACTTTCTTTTTTTTCGTTTTTTTTTCTTTCTTTTTTTGTGCGATGCAGACGAGAAACGCGCACGTCTTAATCGCACGAAAATAGCAACAGTCCAGCACTTTGTTCATGAGGTTTGCGGGTTTTTCAAGCCGTCTCGGCGACGTCTTCGTGCGAATCCGCTTGGTGGTCGGGCGTGTCGCACGGAATAAATCCTGATTGTTTTGATCGGTAAACGATTTCTCTTTCGAAACTATGCAGATTCGCCGTTATCGCGAACAACAGTTCTGAAGTAGAGGTCCCACTCGTCGTCCGCCGCCATCACCCGCTTCGTTCCAGCCGTACAGCCCGCGACACGACGCCATGTTGAGAATGCGCCAAGTGCTTCCGGTCCTCTGTTCAACTCCCAAAGAATGGGTATCTTATTATTATTATTATTATTATTATTTTATATTAGGCGCGTGCCTTTGATGACCCACGACTTTGATTATATTTGGTGTGTATATCTAAACCACAGAGAACGGCACGTGACCGCGGATGAGAGAGTGAGCGCGACTCAAACCGGCCAGCAGTTCTCGATCGGTGGTATTCGGGCATTTCGAGCCGCAAATTGCGTCTCTGGATAGTTGGGCCCTCATATGAAATGAAGAAATAAAAACTCGGCTAGCATAAATACCCCATCAGTGTCCCCTTAGCGGTCGCTGGTAAGGAGGGGAACCCAAAGGTGCGTGACGTCACGATTAGTGACTGCACTATCTCGTTACGTCGCAGATTTCGACGAAACGAAACTGTGTGTACCAAAATCTGATCAGCTTCTCAAATTTATTTCCCGATGAAATCTTGTCATTTTGGTTCCAAGATTTAGGAGCGTAATTATAAGTACGTACGTACGAACGCTTTTTTTTTTTTTTTGGCTGGAGAAGGTTTTGGTGAGCGCTGTTCATTCGTAAAAAAAAAAAGCCATATATGAATAAGCAAATGGAGCGAGTTGAGTAAAACTTTTCACAGACGTGTCTTTAGGCGGTACATTCATTAAAAACTAAAACTTGGTGAATATAAACTAAAATAAAAAAATGCAAAAAAAAAGAAGAAGAAAAATTTATATTTTTTTGACGCTGCAATTACATATCGTGCCACGCACACTTGGAGCTGCTGGATCTGATTTTTGGAGTTCATTCCGAAACGCTAGTACGTTTTTGTGCGTTATGGGGCCATGTGGAGTAACAGCCCCAACCCGACGATTTGCTAATGTTTTCCTCCCGCGATAGGAAATGACGAGCTTTTATTTCCTAGAATTCTATTTTCCCAGAAACTATATTTACAATATTTGAGTGTGGTAAATGCACCAACTAAAAAAGACATCCACGTGAAACGTTCGTTGAACAGCGTTGAACAGAGAGTCCGATAACGATAAGTTGCCTTTCCGATAACGTTGCCTTTACGCACGCATCGGTTTCGTTGTCGGGTATCGTTATCATCGGCAACGACTCTACTAAAACTCTCTATAAACGTATTTATGGTGTTTTCTTTTTTTGACGAGTGAATAGCGCCTGTGATTTATATATTGCGCCCGTCCAGTGCAGAGCTGGCAGCGGTGCGAGCTTTTCGTACCGTCCCACGCTTCGAAATGAACAACACATATCGACGAGACCTAGTTTTTAGCGCGCAAGCGATCCCGTCGCGTATATTCCTTAAAGCCATAGTCTTTCTGGGCTTCTCACGGCCCACTGACACCCCGACGGTATGCCACTCCTACCGGAATAAATTTGGGTACTATACTACGGCGTAAGATCGATCTGCGAGGCCACCCACACCCCGCAAAGGTCTCGTCTCATTTGCTTGTTTGTGGCGCGCGTGTTTGGCCGGGTCTTGGTGGCGCCTGTTCCACTAAAAGACGATCCCAACGCCTTTCTTGAACTAGAGAAAATAAGCCGCCCCTAGACTTGCGTTCGGCGCTCATTTGTGAGTGCACGCATATGGGGATCGGTGGTCGTGTGTTAACGCACAGCCGCTTACAGCGCCTGGGGCGAAAGTCGCGCTGTAGAACCCAGGGGATCCCGGAGTTCAAACGCCTACCCTTACCCGTTTCGATCTGGATGAGCATCGTGTGTTCCCGGGTAATCGCCACGACCGCGTGGTGCACATTAAAGAGTGGCTGGCAGCGGTACTACTACCGCGCTGGCTACATTTCCTTATCTACAGCAGCGACACTAGACAATCTACGATGAAAAGGTTAACCTCACCCAAGCTGTTTAAACCCAGTCGGCGGAGCCTGCCGCGTGCCATTTAACTTTGACAACTGCGCTTTTTTCCTCTTTTTACTGTTTTACCTAACGATGAATCAAAGATACCAGTCACCGGGAGCCACGAAAATCTACAGGAAGTTTGGCGACCTTCGAAAGGACCCACGGGCCGCAGAGCTGAATTTGGACAGGATGTTTGTCCGCTGCGTTCCATTTCAAAGTGAAACGAGTATATACGTATAGAATCTCAGGGGATAGGGTTTTGTACAAAAAAGTCCCCCCCCTTCCAGCAAAAATGTTACGCTAAAATGGCATAATTTGGCCTCTGCGGATAAGTTGAAGGCAGAACTTGGAATGGGTGTTTAATTCTTATACCGTTTAATTCCTCGCTAAATTTAATTACAAACAAGCCTCCTCGGCAAAAAATAACGAAAATTAAAAAAGAAATCCACCCTTCATTTTTTAAATCTTTTCGTTCCCAACTTTATTATGAAAAATCAGGACGAAAATAATCACGTAGAAGGGGAACAAAGGAGACAAAGGAACACAAATCTCCGTATACATTTACAGCTAGGTTGGGGGATTGTATGTCTTAAAAAGATTTTACGCATCACATAGTACAAAGTACATGGACTTGTTTTGAACATTTTTCACGTGTATGTGTGTGTGTTTTGTGACCAATAAAGAAAACAAAATCAGCAGAACCCATCCTTTGGGAATGATTATCTACGTTAATGCGAATAGCATCAAACGGTGCGGAGTTATGCGCGTTCGTCAGGTGGCCGGCACACTCTAGATACGCCAGCCCACTCTTGAGGCGATTCTAAATTTGTTGACACTTTCACAGCCCTGCGCACGATCTCCGCAGCCCAGCACGTGCGTTTGTGTCACTTAGGAAGGCGAGCAAAGCACGCGCCATACGCACAAACACTCAAAATGGTACCGACCAGACTTTCTGGCGTCTCAGCTAGTCTCAACCAACGGTACTCTAAACGGTTGTTTATATCTTTACCATAGGACGCGCTTACAGCGCTGTCACAGCTACCGGTGCGCGCGCGTTCCATGCACGAGGGCTCATTCCGCTTTCGTGAGGCTGAGCACGGCCGCTACATCACCCTCTCCCGAGCGCGGGAGAGGGTGAGCTAGCGGCCGTGCTCAGCCTCACGAGAGCGGAATGAGCCCTCGTGCATGGAACGCGCGCGCACCGGTAGCTGTGACAGCGCTGTAAAGCGCGTCCTATGGTAAAGATATAAACAACCGTTTAGAGTGCGTTGAATGACTGCCTTCATAGCTCTGTGGTTAGCGCGTCTGCCTGCTGATCAAAGGGTCAACGGTTCGAATCCCAGCCGGCGCCGGTCTTTTTTATTTATTTATCGACCCGCGGCGTAAGAGGTTAGATAGCCAGATAGATAGATAGATAGATAGATACATAGACGAAAAGTGCGTGAAGTATCCAAAGAATGCTATTCGCATTAATATTCGCGCTAATATTCGCATTAATATTCGCATTAAAAGAATGCTATTCGCATTAAAATCGGTGGCCGAGTGGCTAAGGCACACTAGCTCGGGAGCACATGGAGCGAAAGCTTCCGCTGCAGAACCCAGGGATCCGTCATCCCTACCCTGCCCATTCTGATCTGATGAGCATCGTACCGCGTGCGGTCGTACCGGTCACTGCGATGCACGTTAAAGACCTGGCTGAAGGTTGTACCGCGACTACAAATTGCTCCTCACAGCTGGGACAGGACACCTGACGCCGCCCGTCGCGTCACTACCTCCGGAGCCGTTCATTAAACCCGTCTGCTGACGCTCGTCGGACACCGCGTCTTCTCGGCGATGCCCTCGGTAAAGCCTGCTGCTCGCTCGGACACCAACGCGCCGACGAATCTCGTTCTCGCCCTAAGCTGACAGTTTGTCGGCAGCAATGGACGAGTTGCCCGGACCAATCCGCCGTCTTCCTTTGATCGCCTGACTCCGCTCTCTGTGAGCGCGTGTACGGCGGGATAAAGGGATCACGCGGCAAAAGATAGACGCGTCCAACGAGCACCTGGCCTCTCCACGGCACTGTCAGCTTATAGGGTCACGGAGCGTGGCTCAGGCGGTGCCCCCACCCCGTCTGCGCCGGTTGGCAGGAGCACAGGAGCCCACCGGCGTACGCGTGATGCTGGCGGCAAGAGGCCTTCGAATTTCAGCGGTTACCCACTTCGAGGCCAGCGTAGGTTTGATTGACACGAGCGCCGCGTCGGCGTTCGGCTGAGATTCGTACCCACCGTCATCGAGGACCCGAGTCCTGGCCGAACGATGACGTGTGCCCCGTGTCCGGCAAAAGTGCCCTTCGTGCTGGTTTCCGGAGGTCACGCGTACAATCGAACACGGCGCGGCCTTGTCGTCGCTCGTCGCCGGCGCCCGCCGTCGCGTCGATAGTTCCACGACAGTGGCCTGGTTTCCGATCTGCGCGGTAAAGCGCGGTCAAACCAACGCTTCTTTTGCGGCTGTAGGCCGTGAGCGAAAGGATGTGACGCATTTCGTGTCGTTTTTGCTGTTTCCGGGCGCGCTTTCTGAGTCAGAACCGTGCGGTCTGGTTTGGACGATGCCAGCTTCGGGCGAACGCGCACGCGCGCACGCAGGCACGAGCGCACTCTGGCGGTGAAGCGCAACTGCGACAGACTCGCCGGCCAGACGGCGAAGAAACGCGGAGCCGGAACTAGCTTGCCCTCCACCGATTGGCCGGGAGAGAGAGCGTCCGACTACGTCACAACGCGTCTTCGTGCGCTTTCAGGAATAAGTTAAGATCGACCAACTTTTTGTGCGCGTCCGGAAGAAGCAAAGAACCGGCGCGACGTCACGAAATACGTCACATCCGCAAGCCGCCCGACCTACACGCGCAAAAGAAGCTTTGGTTTGGACCGCGCTTAACGCTCCGATGCTCTAGCGCTTCCGCGGTCCTCGGACGCCTTCATCGCGGTCGCGCTCTTATTTTGGGAACGCCGCGCTGCCACGCGCGCGTTCCTCGGCCTGGGGTTTGTCCCGCTCTGAGCGTCGGTTTAACGGACCACGAGCACTCCGCGGCTCTCGAGGGCCAAGCGTGCTCTTGTAAAGGTCATGCGTGCTGGCATGGTTCTTCTTTATGTTCGCCTGGAGCACGCGTGTTAGCTGTGCCCAGTGCAACGGCGTCAAGATGCACGCGTTTTCTTCGTATATCCCCCGTTATCACGTGGTGTCGGCAACGGAGGCACTCCAGAGGGTGGCGCTGCCTAGCACCTGCCGAAATCAGTGCAGTCCCAGTGTTCGCACATACAGTACAGAAGAGACGGGGATTCACTGCAGACATGACGATAGAATTATCTACTGTATAGTTAACGCCCACTCCAAGTTGTCTAAGAAAAATAGAGAGAAATCTGGCAGTAAAGTCTCTTGTTTTTGGAGCTCCTGTTTGGAGTCAAAAATGGCGTTCTTCTCAACGTTTGTATTTCACTGTGCGAGGTAGGGTACGGTCAGTAAGTAATTAGGCGCCTACTTAAAGGGTACGCAACCGTTTTTCCGCCAGTGTTTGTTTCTTCTCTCTCCACTACACGGGTTTTATGCATATTCAAGGAAGATAAAACACAAGATCAACAGCTAAAAATATTTTTTTAGTTTACATTTTTTTGTTTAAATGAATACTTTTATACTAATCCCAGACATGAAACTATCGCCCCCCTATGCATGGGACCGTGGCATGGGATGAACGCCAGGACGAGAATCGCGTTGAGGGTCACGTTGCTCGTCTGCCCTTACCCTTGCGTTTCCATTGAAGGTCCTACCGCTCTTCCGGTGCATCGGCTAATAACGAGAATAAGCTCTCTGTTGATAATGAGGCAAGCATCAGGCCGCTTCGACGGGCAACTTTTGCAGCAATTTTGAGGTTGCTGGCGGGTTGTTCCCTGGCTTTCCCTAGATCGACACGAATTGCTGAGATCGGGTCCGGCTCGAAACGGACGAGCAACTCCGAGCCGTTTGAAGCGGCAGCAACCAATCAGGGACGCGATGTTTTCACGTGACACCCCCGTGGTGGTGATGATGACAGCTAAAGACTTGGTTTTGGTTTGAAATCGATCGTTTTTGGAAATCAAACCTTTTCAGAAAGATGAGTTAGTATTCTCAACGCCATTCGAAAATATAAAAACACGTTTTTAGCGCGTAGCTGGGCGTCTAGATAGTATAAGAAAATTCAAAGTGAATGATGATGATAGCAAGTCGTAGCATTCGGTTGCTGCGTGTGAACGCGGACGACCCGTGTTGCTGGTGTTGCGGGGTGGTTATCATTTGAGCCCGTTCTCGTTTCGCCCTTCTCATTTGGCCCTTCTCAAAACATCCATTCTCAAGAAGATCTTCTCTCATGGACCTGTCGCATTTGGTCCTTTCCCGTTTCGTCCTTCGCATTTCAACCCTCCCCATTTGAGTCCGTTCTCGTTTCGCCCTTCTCACTTGGCCCTTCTCAAAACAACCATTCTCAAAAAGATTTTCTCGTTTTGACCCGTCACATTTGGCTTTTTCCCGTTTCGTCTTTCGCATTCCAACTCCCTCATTTGGGCCCGTTCTCGTTTCGCCCTTCTCACCTGGCCCTTTTCAAAACCGCCATTCTCAAAAATATCTCGCTTTAACCCGTCGCACTTAACTCTTTCCATACCAAAATCGTTTTTTTTTGGGTAATATTAATAAATACATTGATATATTTTGTGCGTGTGTGTGTGTGTGCCATGCTACAGGCATGCTCACTCTGCTTAGGATTTTAGCAGTGCGTCGAGATCGTCGTGAAAAGCGACTAGCTGACAATAAAACAGAACAACTATTTATCGCAGCCAGATCATATTCCGAAATGTCACGTTGTTTGGGGTCCCTCGACTTGGGACAATGCCACCACTTCTATAATGCAGTGGTTCTCAAATGGGGGTCTACGAAGGCATTCTAGGGGTCCGCGAAGCCCTGTCTCATCAGTCAAGCACGGCAATATTAGTTGTCTTTCTTCACGTTGAGAAGAAACGTTCCATTTTTCGAATGAGTACTCTCGTGTGTATGTCAATAAGTATACTTCACACTAGCAATTAGTTATATTCCTTTATTAAATCATTATCATGATGGCCTATACCTTTCTATTCCCCTCACACCGAATGGGGTCCTCCATCATCTCTGCCTTTCTACAAGGGTTCCGCGAAACATCAATGGTTGAGAACCACTGCTATTATGTATGCTATTTCTATTCAAACGAAGTTTCCAAATTAAATGTTCATCGCTTTTATTTTTTTCTCGTTTGCTTAGAGGAAGGGAAGCGGGCGTCATTGTACGATTCTCAGTGCGTACCTCTACACATAACATATACTGGGTGTATCAAGGAGCGGCCAGGCTCTTTAAATCGACCGCAAAATTCGGTTTCTTAACCCTATCGCGTTCCCATTTTGTACAGCGTTGGCCACAAGTGCATTTTTATAGAAAATTCGCAAAGAGCGAGCTTACCTGAGGAAAAAGTAAAAAAAAAAAAAGAAAAAGGCTTAGCTCCTATGGAAACGCAGCGAAGCCACCGGTCTTCAAACCATAGGAGCGCCCTATGGTTCGAAGACCGGTGGTCTTGCTGCGTTTGTCATAGGACCTAAGCCTTTTTCTTTTTTTACTTTTTCCTCAGGTAAGCTCGCTCTTTGCGAGTTTTATATAAAAAATGCACCACCTGTGGCCAACGCTCTACAAAATCGGAACGCGATAGGCTAAGAAACCGAATTTTGCGCTCGATTTAAAGAGCCTGGCCGCTCCTTGATACACCCGGTATATCTGATGGTATGTTGGGGGCCCAAGCAAAGTAAGGCTCATCAACAAAGCCGCGAAGGCATAACAACGTTAGAAGAATGCCAAACTAGTGCCATTCGGTCGTGGCGCGAACGGGCGAAATGAGAATGGGTCCAGTTGCGAAAAATACAATTTGGATGTTATGAGAAGGTTCAAAAAAGGCGGACCGAATGAGAATGGGACGAAATGCGCACGGTCAAAATGCGAGATGGGACGTTTTCAGATAACGGGCAAAATGAGAATGGGCCCAGTTGCGAAAAACACGATTCGGATCTTATGAGAAAGTTCAAACGAGAAGGACCAAATGAGAATGGGACGAAATGCGCAAAGTTCAAATGCGAATGGGACGCTTTGAGATACACCCAGTGTTGCGACGCCAAGTTGCTGGTTGAAATTGTCTCCGTCTGGAAGCGGGCCTTTGTGCATGCAGGCAGCAGAAAGCGGCGTGAGCCGCCAGTGACACGGCAGGATTCAATAAGCTATTCTCGATTCCGTAACGCCGCCTGGCGTAGCGTGCAGCTCATTAGAGGAATTACGACGCCGAGGGTTAGTCAAGTTGCGCGCCTGCCCTCGCTCACGTTTCGTGCGAGCTGGCGCCTCCGTCATTCTGCTACAGCCGGTTCTATGCACGTGTAGGTCTCTCGTCTCGCCCTCTCTTTGTCCGGTAGCGCGGCGCTTGATTTTACGTTTCCCAGGGAAAGGTCTCGAATAACCGCTATGTGAGGATCTGCTCTGGCCTTGAGACGTGTCGCCATTCAGATGCAGATTGACTCCCTGATGGATCGCCGCGTTCGGTCCGTCAATTTCACTTCTCGGTACTGGGTACTTCACTCGCTCCATCGCCGCGTCCGTGCCTCTCGAACAGCTACATGTGTACCGAGGAATGTCGGGGGAGAGGAAGCGATGACACATGCCTTTAACACACACGTGTTATGGGACTGGCGTCCATGGCATGTTACGTCACGAAAGGGCTTGGGAAGATCGTCGCAGACGCTCCAAAGTTAGCGGACTTTCGTGCCGCTTAATTTAGTCAAGTCCCGCTAATTAATTATAGTGAATGAATGATTATAACTGTTTAGTTACGAGGGGTAGAAATATACTTGCACGCTCGTTCTTCCACCGCACACACTGTCTTTCATCTTTATCCTTGTAGAGGGAGAGGAACGGGAGGGGGATCGAGGATGCGAGCGTGCGGTTATATGTTCGAGTGCGGGTTCCTACTGGGATCATAGTGGGTAGACCGTAGACGTAAAGGCGAGCTGCATTCGTCTCTACCATAGCCTCCTCTATACTTACAAAGCCTGGCAGTCCGACGACGGATCGTAGAATGCCTGGTCGCAGATTTGGAGCGCGAGGATGTGGTAGCACAGAGCATCAAAGAGCCATTTCTCGGGGAACCTGGACGTCAGCGCACAGCTTTTGCAGCGGCGAGGACCCGAAACACACTTGTTCGTTTGGGACGAAGTGTGTTTCAGTGTCTCGCCGCAGCGGGGCGCCAGTCACGTGGCTCTCCTCTCATCCGTTGTCTGCCGCTCCACCTTTTCCATTTCGGCTGCTCCTCGTACAGTGTTTCGCGTTTGGCGCTCGTGCGTGGCCGTCTCCTCGAACACCTGCAACTTTTAGCGCCTTATGTTTTTTGTTCTTGTTCTTATTGGCGACGAGATTTTTCTGGTTGCGCTACCTCGCGGGCGGTTTCTTGTGACGCAGCAGGTAGGACGCGAGCAGACGCCGCACTGTGTCGAAGCACGGAGTGGCGACGTTAGTTCGCATAAATGCGTACGACGTTTATGTGAGTGATCTTTCTAATGAATAACAGCGCCTCGAAGTTAGCTTCCTGTATTTCATAAACTTTAAAATGTTCAAAAGCAAGCCTGGAGCTTCACATTACAGCTTGCGCGGCGTGCGTCAGGGCTTAATGTGTTGTTTTCGGATCTGTGGAGGCTGCTGTATAAAAAGGTTTTGCATTCACAGAGTAAAGGGCTGTTTATACTCCGACGTCGAGCGCGCAGTGAACGCGGCGTAGAACGCGCTTCTTTGATTGGCCGGCGACCAGTAACTCGATATCTGCGACCAATCAGTATCAGTGTGCGCTGCACTATGCCGCGGCCGTCGACGTTACGTTGGAGTATAAACGTACCTCAAATGACTTTCGGTCCTTTTAGCTGTGCATGCGCGCACAGTTGTGCCGCAAAGCGCCGCACACTTGTTTTAGCTACATTGAGCTTGCCTTTACCGACGCGTCTATATCCATGTGTGACTCGACAGTTGCTGCCAAGCAAATGGTCGTCAGGAACTGACGTTTAGCTAGCTCTCCCGAATCGAATTCGTGGCAAAGAAGTTTGTCACATCGCGACTTCTGCTCGAAAGAAAAGCAGAAATTGTTGTTGAGTTGTCGGCCATGACCCGGCAAATTCAGGCGATTGATTAATTTGTTCTATCCTATCTTTACTAAGAATTGTTTACAAATTTAAAATCGCTCGCTGAGTAGCGCATCACGCATAATGCGCATTTGAGTCCGCAAAAATTATACGTACAAACGGTAGTAATTTATAGCAGGTGTTTTCTCTCATTTTCTGGAACGCGGAAAGTGTCCCCGACTTACTAGGTTTAAGACTTCGATCGCGAGGGGTCTCGCACGTTTCGCGTCGACAGGGTGAATAAGCAGGGATTTAGTTGAAACGACTCCGGAAGTCAGCCAACGCTTCTTTCTGCCAGTTATTTTGAAAAAAAAAAAAATGTTCGTGTGCTGGTTTAAAAAAAAAAAAAAAAATCCACATAGCACATTGGAACCCACAGAACACGGGGAGTCGCTTTCACGGAAGTGTTTACTATACACGCGAGAGGTTCTCGCATTTCGCTTTCCTATTTTCAATTTGATGAGACATTCCTTTTTTAGTTTTAGTTTTGTCCCAGTCATAATAAAGAATACACCCTACTCGCCGTGGTAGATGTTCTAGTGGGATAAAGCGCTGGATATCTATTTTCAGCATTCAGCTTTTTGTACGGGGTAGAGAACAGCACACCACCATCCCAGCGCTCCGACACCTCAGCGCCAAACGTGTTTGTTGGCGCGACTACGCGTGCCGCGTGTGGTTTTAAACATTGGTGAAATTTCCTACTGCAAATATCACTTCGCCAAATCAACACAACGTGTGAAAAAGGCTTTGCCGCGCGTTACCCAATCAGCGCTCGAAGCGAGCTGACGAGCCGAGGGATCCAAGATCTGTGCAGTCTGTCCCAGTCTGTCCTACCCGTGACGTAACAAACGACGATGATGATAGCTAGAAAGGCACCCCCGTAGTTCGCACACGCCGCCATATTCGGCATGGCGGACACTGGACAGCCTAACTTCCCCAGACCCTCGAGCTCCAAATCTGCCACCGGGCACTCTGTGGCTCCGTCGTCGAACTGCGAGGCTTTGTGAGTAGAGGAGGCTATGGCTGTGAGCTAAAGTCCCTGGATAAAAATCACGCTTGGCGTTTCTGGCGTTAATAATAATAATAATTTTGGTTGTAAGGATATTTATACAGCGTGTAGTTGGTCAGCCATTTAAAGTTGCCACGAGTCACTCGCTGTAGATGATCATTTTAGCCAGTGCAGTACAACTGCTAGCCTGGGGTCTTTAACGTGCACCACGCAGTGGCGATACACGACCGCACGCCGGTACGATGCTCATCCAGATCGAAACGGGCAGGGGTGGGGATTGAGTCCAGGATCCCTGGGTTCTGCAGCGCGAGCTTTCGCTCCACGTGCTCCGAGCTGGTGTGCCCTAGTGTGCGCTAGCCCACTCCGGCCACCGATCCCCTTCTGGCATTTCTTACAAGAACCGACATCCACTATCGGCGAGCGCGTGACAGAGGCATTTAGAGACCACGAGCGAGAGCCGCACCACACTTTCCTTTCAGAGGTCGCCCCATAGCCGCTCATTTTAAAGCCCCTCCAGGCAGTGGCGTCACGAGGGTCAGCGGCACCCGGGCGAAAGCCCGCCGCGACACCCCCCCCCCCCCCCCCCACCGCTCTCGTGTGGCCCGCCGACCCCCCCCGCTCTCGCGCGGCACGCCGCGACTCCCCCCCCCGCCCCCGCTCTCGCGCGGCACTCCGCGACTCCCCCCCCCCCCCACCGCTCTCGTGGCCCGCCGCGACAGCCCCCTGAGCGCTGCACCCGGGGCGGTCCGCCCCCCCCCCCCCTTTGTGACGCCACTGCCTACAGGTTTTAAGAGTAGCGCAAGGTGCGTCGATGCAGGAGGAGCGTGCGGTAAGGAGTCATTATGACATGACATCGTCATGTCGCACCATGACGTCACGTTAAACTGTGACGTCACATAAAAACGTAATGTCACGTGAAATTGCGAAGTGAGGAGACATCATGACGTCACGTCACGCGACGCTGACGGCCCTTTATGTACTCACAAAACTCGCTATCTACCCTTGAGTTGCTCCTTATACTGCCATCGCACTTGTACAGTTCCCTGAAGGGTCTCTTCGCATTCCCAAGGAGCCCTGCATATAGAGCGTTTTTGGGAAATGCCAAAGCCAGACATGTTTTTTTGTTTGTTACCCAGCTTTAAACAATATACTTGTTGGGCATTTAAAATTATCGATTTCTTAAACTAGTTATAACAACAACAAAAAAATCATCGTCGGTAATAGCTTTTACATGCAGGCTCGCCTTTTATTGCCGTCACCCCATGGCCGTATTACTGTAATCCGAGCAGTCTCCAGCGCCTCATAAGCGAGGCCGTGGTGCTCTCCCATCCATCGTCGCAGACGTTGCCCGTCACACTTTGCGGGCTGTCTCGGATGTCGCGTAACAGACGCGGCGACTGAAATAGTTGCCCGGAGAGAGATGACACGAATGCCGGAGACATCTGTCGTCGCCTTCGTCCCGCCGCCACCGGGAGCAACTTATTTTTCGGGGTCTCGCGTCCCTCCCGGCTTCTCTTTGTGTCGAGACCTCGGCCGTGGAACCAGAGGCCATTGTTTCGGAGGATTGGGAGAAAAGGGGAGCACTCGGACGCCAGCGGAGGTATCGCCGAACCTGCCGAACCTTGAGTTAGACCATGGTTCGACTTTTGCGAACATTGCACTCCAAGTTCTTTATTTTATCTTTTTTGAAAATTATTGTTAGTCTTATACCGGTGTCAGACGGCGTTCTAAAGCTCGTTTTCACAAAGCTCCTTTAAAAAATCGGCCAATCAGCTCGCGATGTGGAGTGCGCACGCGCTCTGTGGCGCGCGCACATGCTCTATGGCGTGCGCTGGTTCGCCGATTTTATAAAGGAGCTTAGTGAAGGATCTTTAAAACGCCGTCTGACAGGAATATTATTGTAATATTTGACCTTCAAACGTACTGGAGGCCCAAGCGGGAGGGGAGGGAACACGCCCTCTTGAATCCAGCAAAACATAGACTTAAAAACAGTACTCAAAATGAGTAAGTGCGCACCGCGCTCAAGAAACCCCAATAGAAAAGGTTAATAGCGAGTTTTAGTAGACCGTGTTTCCCGCTCCGCTACGCCCCTCCGCTACCCGGAACTCTACAGCCAAGGCCATCGGCGCGCAGGCGCAGTGGCGGTTTCTTCGTAGCGGAGGGCTAGCGGAGGGGAAAACGCGGTCTACTAAAACTCCCTAATGTGAACACCACCGCGCTTCTATTATGTTCAAGCCCCTCGATGTGTTTGCGTTTGTCTTGCAAAGTAGCGTCTAATGCGCCAGTGCAAAAGGCCCGTGTCTCGAGCGGCCCTTGGAAGCAAATGGCTGCGCATCACTCAAATGAGCGGCTCTTGGAAGCGAATGGCGGCGGAGCGCCCGCTCGTGGCACGTGTCTCGCGCGTCCTTACAACAGTGGTTGGCGGTACTTGAAAGCGTGAATTTTATCAGGGACTTTAGTTAAAACGAGTTTGCGACGCCTCGTGGAGGAGGGGCGCGTCATTTTAACGAGCTAACTGAACAATTAAAAGTTTACGCCTTTACTTTTATATCGTGTAAATAATGAAAAGAATTAAAAAAAATTGAAAACCAGGTGTCGAGAAATAATGTTTCACGAACCATGGGCTATTATACTCCGTTTCCGAAGTCGAACTTGGTCGAATTTTTCCAAAACGTTCGAACGCTCGAGGGACCATTCGAACCTCGAGATTCGAACATCGAATTTCAGGTTGGGACGGGTCCACCAAGGACGGCGTCTCGCGCGGGCATTGTCTTCTGGCCTTTGTCGGGGCCGCCGTGTCGGGGAAACAGCCGAGGCTGCGCTAGTTTTGGCACCCCGTGGTCGAGACACTGTAATCAACGACAAACGGGAGGACGCTGCACTCCGAGCACTCGAACTGTATACAGAGTCTTCCCACGCCTCCAGAGACGTTGGCGCCGAATTTAGAGGGTGCCCATTATCGGGCCGTGTGGGGGACAGCAGTGCGTCTTGCAAGCCTGTCGAAACAATGTGTTCAGAAAGTATCGTGCCGCATCTTAACAGAGCTCGTAGTCTACGATAGGTCGGCAGAAGGCAGTTCTTTTTTATGTTTCGTTTTCAACGCGACAGCATTTATGAGCAAGTTCGTCTGCTTCTTTTGCAGAGGGTTGTGGTGACGTCAGAAAGACGCCGAGCTCTGATTGGCTCTGGTTGTAGGATAGAGGTTAGACTTCAAAGCAAGCTGCCTTGAGCTCTACCACTATCCTTCAATCAGAGCCAATCAGAGCTCGAGCGTTCTGAGTCACCACAGCCCCTGCCAGAAAAGCAGACAACTTGCCTCCGTACATGCAGACGTAGTCCCACTAATCATCAAAGGACGCGGTGTTCGCTGCAGAGATGCTCGGAGAATTACACGTTGACACGCGCCTCCAGCATTGTACTATACGCGCACATCGTGCCGATAGGTTTTGCTACGACCAATGTGACGTCACACGCGGAAGAAAAACGCTTCGCTCGGTGACTGCATCTTTTGTATGATGTTAGCTGCGTTATACCGCAGCTTGCGCACTTCCCGTGCCCGTCGGTCGGTTTGGAACCAAGGCGTCAGGCGCCTGTTATACATATATGTATATACCTAGCTCAATTTTGCGTGCAGGGCCGACGAGAGGGATGCGGTGTATTTGCGTTTGCACGGCGAATAGTTACCGATCGGGTCCTATCAGCTGTTTTCATATAGTGAAAGAGAAACATCTGAATCCTAATACACATACTACCGTTTATATCCATACGATAAGGAACATTTGAATCGTATTATGTTTATATACATATTGTGGTCAACGTACCGAGAGGCATTCTTTGCTGACACACTTGTTACTTACATAATTCATAGATAGATATTTAAAAGAGGTCAGTCCGAGATAATGTCTACGTTAGATGAGACGAGCCTGGGCCGAGGTTGGCGTATTCCATCGGAGCTTATGTCGCGTGTGTTGCGAGGCTCCTGCATGCCTCGTTCGCTGTGCGATGCGTTGGTGCACGTTGCTCTACGGTGTATGCAGTGTCGCCCGCTTGTTCGTTACAATATCGTAGAGGTAAAATGTTCGAATCGCAGTAATGCTTAAACAAAGGTCGCTGGCTGGTCGCGGGATGGCCGTCGGCGGGGAGTAGACAGATCAGAGAAACATATGTGAATTGGTTTTAAATGGCATAGAGGACTCCATGGACGTCGACGAAAAATGCTCTTAGAGTTTCCACGGCGAAAACGCGTATATAATATAAAAGCAAAAGGGTGCGAAAACACGGATGATAATCCTGTCACCACGCGTTTTCGCCTCGCGCGGGTGCACTAAAGTTACCATGAGATGGTAACTTTAGTGCACCCGCCCGCTCTTCCCGCCTGCTTCGAGTCCAGCTTAAAGGGACCGAGTGATTTTAGACTACGCTCAGCAAGTTTCCAATTACATCCATGGATGTTTTTGTTTTCAGTAATTAAAATATAATTAATAGATCTAAGTTAATTATTACTTATCGTGAGGATTATCCAGGCACGGCACTCGTCCACTCAGGTGCGACGAAAGACGAGCGCCTAACTTGTCATACTGGGAGACCAATTGGTGCTCTCGTTTGCACCGATCCAAGGTGTCAAGACTTGCACCCTCTGGGCGGTAACGTTTCCCTTGGTTTCTACCTCGAGCGTTTATACAGCAATGGACGCTAGGAATGGAGGCAAACATTCTCCATAGCGGGCTTATACTCGCGCTCCGGGTAGGTAAAAAGCTCGCTGTTCCTCCTTTTTATTACCGTCTTTTTTAGGTGTATATATCACGCCCTTTGGCCGTATAACTCACCGGCATAGACCGCATTAGTGCACCTTTTATGGCTTTTTTTATAAAAGTATTCGAATTAAAATTTAACACCCTGTATATTTGTTTAAAACAGCATCGTAGCATCGTAATGCACAAAATCGCCTGTCGCAAACGTGGTGGCCCGTGTCTTTTCCTGAATTCTCGGTTGGGTCTTCGGATAAGGGACGCAGTCCTGTCCAATTCCAGCTATGGCGTTGCACGAGGTCCTCAGCTGATGTTTCCACGACAGGTTCTGGTGGCATGGAGGACGAAGAGGCGATGACCTCGGGGACTGCGCGGACGCCCTGCTCGAGTCTCTGGTGGTTTCGGCGGAAGAGGCGCTTCTGCTGGCCACCCTGGGTGTCAGGACTCCGGACCTCGAACACGCCGTCCGATCCTTCAGGGACCGGAGCGTGCGGACTCAGGGACGTCCTCTCCGTCAAGGTGCGTACCAGGAAGAATAACTCGTATGACGTGCATTATGTCGGGCATACGGAGAACCCGCTGCAGGTAACGGCGTTACTTGTAATAGTTTTTGTGACTGAGTGCAAGAGATGCCCTTTTCTGAGGTGCAGTATCCCTCTCCTGCCTAGCGGCATCAGGGGAAGGGGAAGGAGACTATAACCCGTTTTCACCTCAAGAAAAAGTAAGTTTTGCGCATTGTTCATACGCCGCGCGAAATGGTTCTCGCCAGATTTGGTTGTCGGAGGCACAGGCGATGTTTTTGGCGTTTGAAACGTGTACTCCTTGATAAGATAACGTGTATCCACTCCAAAATGCTAATAAATATATCTTAAATCTCCACCTAAGGGTGAAAATCAGTAATCATCCGCGAGAAGCGGACTTTTTTTCGTATGGTTCTTGAGGTGAAAACAGGTATAGCTACGATCCTGGAGTGCCCCGCCTTCTAAGTTTGCGATAAGTGAATAGGGTGAGTCCAGGATGCTCTGAATCGTCGGTTTTTCAATGTCATCCCGGCAGCTGAGCGTGCACGCGGCGTCCCGACATTCCCAAAGAAGGTGCGGAGGTTGGCAGTTGGAGCCTCAAGCCCTTCTTTTGGGGACAACGTCCTTGCAGCGACCCTCTTCGGATTTAACGGAAAAATTGACGTCACGAGACCTAAACCTCAACTAAGTTCCCCATGCTAAATTAGCGGGAAAAATATACGTCACGTGGCCGGACGTTACATCGTGTATTCATCAGTTCAGTTTCCCCGCTAAATTGATGTCTGAGAAATTGATGTCACGTGACCTGACGTCATCTGAACTATTAATGTACACCAATTGAGTTTCCCCGCTAACTGGCTGGGAAATTGATGTCAGGCGACCTGACGCGTCACGACACCGTCGCATGGGCGCTGCCATCTTGGCATCACGTGACGCAGCCGCCATAAGATGGCTTCCACTCGTCTCTCCGCTCTCTTCTCCGCGCCTTGGCGAACGCTTTGTATTCGTGTTCCTCGTCGCGTTTCATCGCGTTTCTTGCCCTGAGTCTGTAAGGCGTCGTAGTGATGCTTATACCTGCCTTCCATTATTATGTGCAAGCCCTCTGCAGTTAGTTTTACAAATTGTTTTTACTATGTTTCACCGTCGGTGGGCCGGATACGTGCATGTGAGGAGGTTAGAGGGGGCACATGAATCGGTACTGACGCAGATTGAGTATGTAGGTGCCTCTAGGACAGCGCAACGGAGCAAAGACAAATAGTTTACGGCAACCTAGGTTCTCTTTAATCCGTCGAGTTGCGCTACGGAGCGTTGTGCAACGGCGTACTTCGTACCGCAATACTCGCTTCAGCGTCTGAGACTTGCAGCTCCGCCTTCAGCGGGACCATTCAGCCCTTGCTAACACAAGTGTGAACGCGCAGGCACGCGCAACCAAAGCACCGCGGAAGCCAGCGAGCTCGCGCTGAAGGCGGAGCTGCTTGTTGCTTCCTGTCGCCAGGACGCCGCTCTGCACTCAAACGTGTTCAAATGCGGACGTGAGTCTCTCCTGCTGTATGTGCACTATGTATCCGTACACACTGTCGAACATTAAGGCAGACATTTCGTTTGCTTGCTCAAGTCCTTATAATGTTCTAAAAGACGAGCCCGTTCTCATTTCCGAACACGGGAGCGCAAGCTTGTCCCCGAATTCGGTTCTTCCTCAGTGGAAACACCGAGTCTCTTTGTCCATCCCAGCCCTTCACTCTCTGCTTGCCACTAAGTGATGCCCCCGTCGGACTGGGCGCGCGCACACGCATTCGTGGTGTGGGCATCGGGTGCCCTTGGCGGGAACGAGATCGTAATTGAGTTGTCTGGACGTGGACTGATCGGCCTCCACTTGCGGCATCACCGACCTTCCCTTCGTTCGCTCCTGCTCCTTTTCACCGCTGTTTTTTTTTTTTTTTTTTTTGCATGCAAGTGGGGTGAAAGAGCGGGGCACGTGCCTGGAGAGAAAGTAATAGTAGTAAGTGGTGAGGGTTGTAGAAAGCCGGAAGATGTTGGCCACTGGAGAGAAACATTCTGCTGCAGAAAGCAGGAGACATAGCCTGCGTCATCGGCGCCAGAACCGGGCGCTAAAACATAGTCAGGGCTTCGGAACATAGAGAAAAATATGGTATTGGGAGGGGTGGCACCGCTACGTATCCGCGGCCACTTTTCAAAACACCCATCTTTGTTTGTTTTCGTAGATACCGCGTTTCCCCCTCCGCTAAGCCCTCCGCAACGAAGAAGCGGATGGCCTTGACTGAAGAGTTCCGGGTGTCGTAGCGGGCTGCGGAGAACGTAGCGCGACGGCGAAAACCATTACGAAAACTCCTAGTTGGACTAGTTGGGTAAACATCTTAATTACAAAAGCGCAAAACAAGCACAGAACAAAGATACGAACAGGACACGCGCTTGTCCTGTTCGTATCTTTGTTCTGTCCTTGTCCCTTTGCGCTTTTGTAGAGACGCCGGTGAGAGACTAGCCTCAAACCACGGTCGTGCCTCAAACCGAGTGACTGGGCTCGAAAACGTTTGTTGCTCCTGGGGCCGAGTGTTTCTTGAAAAGTGTACAAAAAAGCCCGTCCGTTTTTTTTCTTCTTATTTTTCTTCTGTTTTTTTTCACAAAGAAAAAACAGAGAGTAGTGTCCTTTTTGGACACCTGTGTGGCACTCCTTGCAAGATATTTCCCTGGGCTTGAGGATCGGCTGAGGCAAACGGATGGATAGCAATGGGCGCGAAAGGTTTTCAGCAGTTCAAACATGAGGGAGTCTAGAGGCAAAGTGGAGACAGCGCACTAGGAAATTAAGAGGAAAGTTTTGAGGCTGTAGTGGAGTTACGGAAGAGAAACTTAAGGCCACAGAAAGAGATCGGTGGCTAGAGGGAATGCAGACAAAGACGGCTCTGGAAAGCAATAGGTTAAACAAAACAGTTATTGCCCAAGAAGGCATTTACGACAATTCTAGGGGAAGCTCATTGTTGTTTGAAGCAAGGAAAGGTGTTTTGCGAACCAGAACATACAGAGCGAAGTACCAGGAAATGGATACAGTGTGCGCTGCTTGTGCAGAGGAGGACAAGAAGGCTGAGCACTTGATACTCTACTGTAAAGGGCCTCAACCAATGCCTATCGAAGACAACATAGCTTTAATAAAGTCATTGGGTTTTAGAGACACCGAAGAAAAAGTGGATTTCAAGACAGTAGAGATTACCAAGCAAAGATAAGTGAATGGTGGGAGAAACGAGAGAGAAACTATGGTATTTTCGTATTAACCTGATGGCAAGGGGTTTGATAGCCTCACTTCTTTTCAGTGCGGAGTGGATATAGTTTTCACATTTAAATATTTTAAGCTTAAATGGTAAAACAAAATGGCTAGGTGGCGTAAGCTACCCCCCGATCCAAAGGGCTCAGCCGGATTCATCCATCCATGCATTCATGCCTTTCCGCTCCTCCTCCCTCTTTTACGGCGACCGGGCGGTCTATTCTGGCGCAGAAGGCCCAGGAGGGAGATCACCTGGAGGCTGGTTCAGTCCTCATCCTTGGTTGTTTCCATAGGGGCGGACTTGTACCCGAGTGCGGAGGTGGCAGTCAGTCATGCGCTGGCCAAAGTGTACCTTACGGCGTTGAACCAGTACCACTGAACTTCGAGGGCAGGTCGACGTCTCGCATATGTAAACGCTCGCCATGTCCACAAATTTAATGAAAGCGTAGCTACGCTGTTATTGAAAGCGCCTGGCAACATTTGTCTTTGAGAATGGTATGGGAAGGAACGATGACGAAAGAAAGTGCACAATGCGAAGAAGTCCTTCAGGGCTGTTCCCGCCTTTCTTTCCTATTCGGCGGCCATCTTGAATTAGTCTGAACATGCAGTCTTTTGTTTTTATTCGATTCAATTTTAATGAATATAATTACGAACCCTTCGCTTGGGCGCCTCTGTGTACCTACAAGCCTTTGTGAACATTTTGTAAAAAAATTCGTTGTCCTATTGTACTCCGATAAAGAAATACACGAAGTGAAACTCGCTGTCCGGCGTTTGTCTTAGTTACAAATTATAAAAAATGCGGAAATTTATATTAGTTTTCAGAATTCTTTTTTACAAAAAAAAAAAAAAGAAGTTGTAGTTCGCTTTCCGACATCTGTGTGGCACTGCTTGCAAGATACTTCCCCTCCCTGCATGCCTCTCCGCTCCTCCCTCTCTTTTACGGCGACCGGGCGGACTATTGTTCTGTTTCATTCATTATAAACCTTTGTAAAAAAAAAAAAAAAAAAAAGAAGAAATAAAGCACAATAGGTCTATTGGTATGCTTTTCATCTCCTTTCAAATAGATTTATTTTGGCAGAGGTGCGATCAAGTCGAGGTTGCTTGCGCGTCGACCACCAAAATGACCACGGAAAAGAGAGTAAGCGCGACTCAAACCGGCCAGTTCTCGATCGGCGGTTTTCGGGTGGAAAGAAACTGAATTTCGAGCCGCAAATTTTGTTCTGGGTAGTTGGGCTTTCATATGTCACGTACAACTAAAAACCTCGGCGATTATAAATACCCTGTCAGTGTCCCTTTAAAGTAGTCGTATAAACAAATACAATCTAAAGATGTCACTGGGAAAACTGTGAGTTTATAAAAAGCACGAAGCGAGGTTGACGAAAATAATCCCTGGAGAAGAGAGCAAGACGGACAAAGGACAAACGCAAATCTCCACACACAGCTAGGTGACTGGTGGTCTACTGACATCTAACCCCTGGTTAGCTCAGTTGGTAGAGCGCTCCACTGGAAATGGAGAGGTCCCGGGTTCGATATCCGGACCAGGCGGATTTTTCGGTGACGCACCAGTCACCTAGCTGGAGATTCGTGTTTGTCCTTTGTCCGTCTTGTTCTCCTTCTCCAGAGATTATTTTCGTCAATCTTGTCCAGCTCGCTTGCACCTTGGCATTTTATTGCATTATAACCATAGAGCACGAGGTCTCTCCCCGTTTACCGAACGTTGACCCGCTAATTGCGATAAGAAGTAGGTGCAGGCCTCAAAATTAAGTTTGAAGGTGGCTGGGGGTAAGTGAGCTCGTTGTGAACAGCAGATACAAGGAGATGTTGATCATAGTTACCAGTGGCCATCACCGACTTGTTATGCCTGATTCACTTGGTCCGATTATGCTCGCGATTTTCAGTATCGACGTCGACCATCCCGGCTACTGTCCACGCTTTTGCAGCCCGAGCGACGTCGCGACTGAAAATTGCGAACGAAATCTCATCGTGCGAATCAGGCTTTAGCGTCCATTCTGCGGCGTCCACGCGGAATGAATCGCCGCATGTCCCATTATCCATGCGACGTTTTGCGGTGTAACGAGCCTCGTTCATTTCGCTGGGGCCGCTCAAGTAATCAGACATTTCCAGGAAGACGTGGAACCAACAATACCAACGCGAAAAAGAGCACGGGGACTCACACCGACGCCTACAACATCGGCTTCCAATGGTTAATGGGACACCATATTATGGCCGACGGCGAGCTCCTTGCTCGGTGGCGTCCGCTAGGGGCGCTCCAGTTTGTTCCCCCCCCCCCCACACACACACAAAAAAAAAAAAAAGGAAAAGGAAAGAAAGTGCACAATTATGTGTGAAGTTTGATTACGACAAATAAAACTTTTCACGCTTTAATATCTCGATAAAAAAACATTTTTCAGTGCATTCAGGTTATATTTAGAAATATATGTGTAAGTATAATAATCAAAAACATTGATCTGTTTAAATATCGATATCACAACAAAGCATTGAAGTGCACAATTAGATAGCATTGGAATTCATGGTATAAGAGCTCACCTCGGCTTTTCGATTCTTCGTAACCCTTGTTGCTTACTTAACCTTCTACATTTTTCACCATCCCTGTAACCATTTCAGTCCTGTCCGGTATTTGAACATAGCTGAAGAACGTGTTTTCCCAACATCACAGCTTGCGCATGCATTTTCAATGCACAACAATGTATCGCTTCAGTTCGACAAGAAGGAAATATCTGCTGTTTCTATTAAAACAAATTTTTGAGAGTAATTTCTCAACCTTCTCTGCTTTTTTAATTTTTTCTTCGTTGTATGAAATGGAAATAAAACAAGGGCAAACGGTACGTTACAAGAGACATAAAAGCGACATTTTGGGGCTCGATCTACGCGAGTGCAGTTCACCGAAGCTAACAGAGTCTAAGTTCATTTCCGAGGTCTGGAGCTAGCGCACGTGTTCCTACTAACCCTTTGCTTCCTAGAAAATATTTTCGAATCGGAGTAATTTGAAAAATGGTGGAATTTAAATTCCGAAATCGGGGAAAGATCGAGTTTATCCCGATCTTTAAGAAACATGTTTGGTGTGTAAATATCGGAAAATATCGGTTTTTACCAAAAAAAAAGAAAAAAAAAACAATACGCGCTACAACGCAAAAAAAAAGAAAATCTTTGTTGGGTTAATTTAGATAAAACCGCCATAAAACATTTAGCCTGACTGATCTAATCATCTTCATGTAGCCAAATCTTATCTGAATAATTTTATATTTGGTACTGTCGTTGATCTATGTTGTCTTTCCTCTCAGCTGTGCGGTCTAATCCCTGTACTAATTCATCACCCCGCTTGTTTAACTCTTCGCTCTTGTTAGCCAAGCGAAAATTCCGTCTTTCTGACTTGCCTCGTTTTCCGCACTGTTTTGTGAGAGCGCTTGAATCGAAAGCACCTTGAACGTTTAAATTATTTCAAAATGTGAATTGTTTTCCCCTTGTTTTTCAGTTTCGAGATTTGGAAAGACAAACTCGGGACGCCCAGCTACGTGCTGCCGCTGCTGGAAAAAAGGTAGGCTTGATAAGATCTTTTGCGAAAAATCCCCAAAGGCCGCGCGCGCACGTAGTACCCGAGTAGTGCGGTGATGCATGCGAAACTTCGGCGGCGTCACCGCACTGTCGGGCGGCCGAGGCATTTGGCACGCGACACTTCAAGAGCGCGAGAGGGTGGCGCAGTTACTCGCATACGTGCCGTGCGCGGCATTCCTAAGGAGGGGGCGACGGGGGCGGCCGCCCCCTTCCCCCCAAACTTGAGGTCGACCCCAGGGTCTACCCTCCCTCCTTTCTCGGAGGGCAATTCGACATGGGTGCACAAAAGAAAGGGAGAATAGGTCATTCTTACAAGGCCCGGGGGTCCTCCCCCCCCCCTCCGGAGTTCGGATCCGCCCTGCATACATGCCGTTCCCGGCATTCCTCCGACGTCCCGGACGGCGCTGCACGCTTTGCGCAAAGGCGTACCTCTTTGTTTCGTGCACCGTACAGGTAAACGCCTGGAAATCGGCATCTTACAAAATAGTGCTGGTCGTTCGATTTAAACGAAAGAAACAAAATAATAGTAATAAACACCGAAAAAAGCTGTAGTTTTTTGTTCAAAGGCCTAAACGCTCGGGTCGTCACTTCCTGTTTCTGGTATCATCTAAATAAACATTTTTTTTTTTTTGCTTTCGGCGATAATAATTGGCCATAGAAAGAACCGTGAACATCACTACTGCGGATGGATGCTGCACATTGAAATTGATTGAAAATGTTTTCTAAAAATGGTCTTCACTTTCCAAAGGCCCTAGCCCACATCCGTCCAGAATTTTCGAGCAAACACTAGTGAAAATGTCAACAAATAAACAAAACAATTTCAAAGCACATAAATTGCAACTGAAACTTCTATAAAGGGGTTGTGGAACACAACGGACTCGTGTGGAATGAAACTGCCCAAAACTCAGGTGGAAGAAAAAGAAAATGGTTTGGAGGAGAAAATAAACGACACGGGAAAGGTGGCGTTCATCTTAATACTCCTTAATAAACTCGGATTTCCAGTCTCAGGTGGCTCGGGGTTTCACTTTCATGACATAATTGACTTCCACCAGTTGGTCTACGCTCTTTCGATAAGTATATATATCTATGCAAAGCGCAAGTTCGCGTGCTTTTCTCGCAGGGGTTGCGGTGATGCCAGAACGCCGAGCTCACTGATTGGTTCTGATTGGAAGGATTAGTGTTGGGTAAAGTACGTGTAAAAAGTACTTGTAAAGTACAAAGTAAATGAGAGGATATGCACCTGGAGTAAAGTAGTAAGTACACCGGGAACAATGTATTTAAAGTAAAGTACTATAAATACAATGTACTTTTAAAGTAAAGTACAAGTACTTTTTAACACAATATTTCATGATGCTATTTCATCCCCCCCCCCCCCCCCCCACACACACACTTTTTTTCTTCTTCTCTCTCTTCAACTTTAATCGGGGTAGTGGTCAGTTGTCTTCTGAAATGGAGGCGAATACTGGATAAAGTCAAGTGGCCACAAAGTAGTTGTATTACTCTCACTAACGAGCTACTTAACACAATCAACTTAGAAGGCACTTCTTTGTTGACGAAACATCATTTTGTGACACAAATTTAACGAGACCAAATTTGGGGAATGTACTTTGAACTTGGGAGTTGCACTTCCCTCGGAAACTCGCAGAAAAAAATACTTCAAGTGAAGACATGTAGATACTCAGAGAATGTACCCCAAGTAAATACAAGTTTTGTAAACCTGCTGCCTTGAGGTCTACCCACTATCCTTCTAATCAGAGCCAATCAGAGCTCGGCGTTCTGGCGTCACCGCAACCCCTGCCAAACCCCTGCGCAAGAGGCAGACGAACTTGCGCTCCGCATAGCCCTCTGTAGGAATCACTTTGTTTTGCTAAATATTGATTATTACACGTTGCGACAGTTTCAATCAGCGTTACGCTTTGAATCCAGAGAATTTATTCACGAAACTGGGAGCGAGAACAAGGTAGGTATGCGCCCTCTGGAGTGAATGAACGAGCACCTTTATAGCGCGCTCGCGCCGGCAGTGTGTGGTGTTTACATATTGTAACACCAGATGGCGCCACCAGTTAAGCGGCGCAGATGCTCAAAAACAATATCGCGTTAAAAAAAAAAGAAAAGAAAAAACGTATTCTTCCGTACAATGGACATGTGCTCGGAGTCGCGCAGCCGTCGCCTTTCTCCGTAATATTTGAATCGTCGACGGAATCCTCATCTGTGTTCGTCTCGTCGTGAGGTGATACGTGCCAGTAAAGACCGCCGACCAAGTGGCGCAAGCTTCGCCCAAGCTCCCGTCCTCAAAAGCATCGTCGTTTGGGATCGCGCAGTCGGAGACCGACGCGACCGATGCTCCGTCGGTGTTCGGCAGCAAAGCAACGCTTCGGATGCTCGCGACATCGGCTAAGCCTAATGCTTCTCCGTGAACACGACCGGTGCTTTTCTCTGCCGTCGGAGTTTGGAGGGGGTCGGCCTGTTTGACGCTGCTCTCGGCGCACTCATGGATAGGTGCTCTGGTTTTAGGTAAGTGCGAAACCGATGATTCGATATACGTTATGTTTTTTTTTTAAACTTTGTTTATTTTTAGAGAGCGCCGATCACAAAAGCGTCGCCGTTTGAGCGATGAATGCTAGCTGCTGCGCTCAAATCGCGATTTCACATCTGTTCTCTCGTTTCTTTTTCTATTTAAGTCGTTTGGCAAGCTACAGGGGTTTCAGACTACGAGGTTAACTTATGTTGTTTATATTATTATCGCGAATGGACCAGATTCGTTTGATGGATGACGAGTGATGGCACTTCGATAAGCTTCTGTAGGCTATTCCGTTCGTGTTTTTTTTAAAATCATTTTTATTGTATATTTGATGAGGTTTCCATTGCAAAGAAAATGTTTTGCTGTTTACTAACCAAGTTCAAATCTTATGACCTGTGAAAGCGAAACAACTTTGATACTTCGTAAACAAATAAAAAAAAATGCTCTAACTTAATCGACTATGTTTTGATGTGATCAATATTTTTCCGCTGTACGTTTGCTACTGCACCAAGTACCCTGTTTAATGCGGTAAACTGAGCGGTGATCCATTGCCTTTCGGCGATGTTTTGTGGTGTAGAGTTAGCGAATTTCGCACACGTTGATCGTTTTGTACACTCGTGGGAGTCGATACCTCTTCACCTTTTCACGTTGCGTTGCACAGTGGATTTACTTATTCCGGTTTTTATTATAGACAATTACCTGCACTAAATATATAAAATGCACAAAAAAGCAAAAATAGAAAAGAAGGAATACTGCGAGGGTAGGTTTCACCGCAACGCACGCGAGCTGCGCAAGCAAGCCATCGTTCAGCCAGGTATCGTACCTTTATTTCGTTGTAGCCGTGCCGTCAGATGTCTTACGTGACATTTTACGATTGAAGACCGCCGTAAGGTTAAGGAACAAGGTGAATTGAATAGCGTTTTCAACCCCCAGTAATTACAGTCGCGTAGGTCGACAATTCTTCCGAGATTAGTATACGTTCACAGCCTAAAAACAAAACAAAACAAAAAACCTTACTACTTGCTAGGGCCCCGTTTGGTAACTATGCACGAGGAAACCCTTACATATTGATATGGCGGAATGTACGAGAAACCACTGGGAGAGGAAACCACCTTTGTGGGCAGTTGCACTCCATCGGTCGAGTACAGTTCGGTATCCTTGTTTACGCAGCGCGCTCGCTCTGCTTCTTTCTTTTACGTAAACTGACCAACACAGCGCTACAGTTTTTCTGGAAGTTTCGTTGAGAATTCTTATTAATGTTTTGCGCCTCGAGTTTGTTGACCGGCCTCGCGCGAGCTCGGATGCCGCGCTGGCTCTTCATTCGCGGTCCTCCGCTGTCTTGTTTTTCCCTGGGAGCTTCCCTGGATTGTCGACAGCGCGACGCGGGGGATGATGACTCATAGGCGGCGGCGGCGTGGGAGTACCGAGAACCAGCCCACTATCTGCCTCTCCCTCAATCTGCTCGAATCGGACGGGCGCCCCTCTGAATTTTTATTTCTTGTATTATTTTGTTCTGTGGCGCAAACATCGGAGAAGGGAAGACCGGGATGAAAGAGAGACCCGGAACGATAAATATATATATATATATATTTTTATCCCCTTCTGCACGATCAAAAGCAAAAAATCGCGATGCGGAAATACGCGTATAAACAGTTGGGTTCATTGATGCATAAGATGGGGTCACTGAACCCCGAGGCAAACGTGCCTTATACGGCTTGCACTGGTGTAGCATCAGCGACCTTTGGGAATGAACGACCAGATTTGTTTTTCTTCGCACATTCCGAGCTACGTATACGTGGTATATGGTGGAATTCACTGGCCGCCATTGTCAAACTTGCTGTCACAGAGTGCGAAGCTTCCCACAACGCTTCCGCAATGTGCAGTTCGCACTACTAAGATTATTAGTCCTCTTGGAAGATGAGCTGGGTGTCGTTCTGGGCATGCGCCGTGAACGCTGTGCTCAAGTAGGGTGTCCGGCGAATGACACGTATAGACATGGAGAGGATTAGAACAGCAGGGAGGTACTCACTTGTCCCATTTCCAGCGCGCGCTTCCTAACTTCGAGCACGCCTCTGCGTCTAGTGAGCCTCCGGGGGCACTCGCAGCCAAAGCATGAAGGAAGGCAATGGGTGCATGCTGAAGATTGGGCATTCAAACGACTCACAGAATGACAACACGAAAGGTGTTGTCATTCTGTGAGTGACTACAGCTGTTCCAGGAAATGTCAAACTTTTGTTTTTAATGACTGCAGTTTGTCGTGGTGGCACGGCTGGCTTGGGAAAGTGCGGCACTTGTTTCCAGGAATATCGAGGTTGGTGACACTGCGGTGCTTGGGGAAAACGTTTTGGCGTTGCTTGTTAGGTCCGTTTGATCGGCGTCTTGGATTCTTGGTTTTGTCGCTACCTCGGGAAGATATATCATTGACAAACGGTTAAATGCGGACATCTTGAAATTGTATCGCTAATATACTTTGGGCGACGAGCGCAAATTCGAGACTCCTAACTGGGGTGAAGGTTGCTGGTACGTTACCGTGAACATATTTTTTTTGGCTGCTGACGAGTTTTTACGCGTCTGCTCTAAGATACCGAGTCCCTTTTTGTGCGTGTGGCATCCTGCCAGTCAGCCTGTCAGGTTGACTCATGAACTGCCGAGTTACACTTCCTGTGGCTGGCTGCTTGACGTCCTGGCCGACACTGGTGCAACCTTTCTTAGGCTATTTGTGCCAAAGGTTGCGCTGAATAAATCTGCCAGTGTTACATGAGTGACTCGCAAAGAGTCACAGCGATCCTCGCTGTTTATTTTTGTGATAAAACTTCCAGTTTGCTTTTGGCATTTGTTTATGTAGGCTAGATAGCTGCGTTTCGGCGGTGTTGGCTGGTAGTTAATGGTCTAAAATTCATCAACTACCCTCGAAATTGCTCTTGCAGGCTTAGTGACTTGCGAGTCAACATCAAATGCAGTCAAATTTGATAGTTCTTTACTTTTATTTATTTAATACTGCAGACACTTGCAATTTCGTCAAGACCTCGGTACCATAAATATGGTTTGCGGCCTTGAAATAGCAAGTATAAAACGCAATCCTCCCTGAAAAGCCCTCTGGACGAAGTAACGTTAATTGGCGGGTCATAGTAATCGAAGACTAAGCTATTAAAAGGCAAGCCGGTTGATGTTACACAAGATTCTAAACTGGATACGAACGGACGACAAGGGGACAATGCACACGTCTCGGATGCAGTTGAATATGTTTTATTCGCGCATCATGTTTCTTTATGCCCCCTCTCACACGGCATTCCCATGAGGTTGCGCACGTTCACACAGCCAGTGCGACGCCCTTTATCAGATTAAAAATATCTAGATTGAAAATAACAGAGGTGAAGGGCTGTGTCCACCTAAAAGCGAAAGCAAATTGGGGAAGACATGGAGTAATTAAGCTAACTTTGAGTGTGCGATAACAGAGAGTTGAAAAATGCTAGTTTTAGGATTTGTGACTTGCGAAACTTGTGATTGCAAGGAGGGACGATGAACCAAAGTCTGTCCATCCTTCCCAGTCAGCAATGTTCGCTTATCTCCCTCCCTGGCGAAGTAACAGCATTGCTGATGAGGTCACCATTGACCAGGGCCCTGCAGTTACTATACTTTGTTTCACCTTATGATGTACCGCAGGAAAGACTACAAGCGCGAGCTCCTTGCTCTGGGGCACATCTTGGCTGCACGAGCTCTCGCGCGTCAAGAGCAGCTCCCAACGCTATGAGCTCGCACTTCTAGCCTTCTCTGCGGTACATCATAAGGTGAAACGGAGTATAGAAGTGGGCTGTCTTTCAGTGTTTTCATGATAAATAGCAAATTCTGCCAAAAATAGGGGGCGTGGGGCATCTCGGGATATTATGGTATGTAGGAAAAGACTACATACTGTGGGCGTGTCATCAGGAATTCTCGAATCCGTGATATGATGAGAGGATGAATGCTTAATGAGTTCGTTTGGAAAGTAGTTGCTGATCATCATCATTGTCATTATTCATTTTCTCTAAGGACTTGAGAGGGGTCCTTAGGGAGAGATTAAAAAAGACAATGAGCACAACATGAACACAATACTAAAACACTAGAATCTATTTTGAGGGGTTGGAGAGGAACAGGGTAGTAGCTGCTGCAAATATTTTAGTTTTGTTTGTAGAAAGAATGTCATCAGGTAGTGTATTCTAGGTTTCTGCTGCCATTGGTCATGTAGACACTTGATAAGAGACCGTGGACGAAGAAAGTTCGCATAATTTACGAATGGTCAAGAACGGGGAAATACAGGTGCTAGCAAACGATTATCTTGGATGGTTGTTTGCTTGTTGTGATAAAAGATTGATGATGAAGAGAGCGGTGGGGCACACTGCAGTTGGAGAGAAAGGGTGTCTAGGTTAGCTGGCTGACATAATATTGATGTGGTACTATACGGAGAGGAGTCAGAATAAATTAAACAAAATAATCTGCAGGGTGTCCTCCCCCCCCCCCCCCCTCTAAAAACAACAACAAACAAACAACAACAAAAAAAGACCAGTTTTTAATCTAAAAAATTAACTACACATTGCCGAACGCTCATTTTCAGCCCAAATGTAGCACTAGCGATCCGAACCAGAGGCCAAAGTTTCAGAACTTACCATTATCATAATTCAAAATTTAGAGGCGATTTTCTGAAAATTTTTATGGGAAAATGGCGGCCGACTGAGCTCTCAAATACATGGAGCTGATGACACCAGTTAGCAAAAACTTCGGCATTTGATTTGGATAGCTGGTGATAGATTTTCGCGAAAAATGAGTGTTCAGTGATGCATAGCTTATTTTTGCAATAAAACGCCCAAAAAGCTGTAATACACTGGGTGATCTCAAGGAGGCCAGGCTTTTAAATCGACCGCAAAATTTGGTTTCTTAACCAATTTGCGTCTCCAGCTCGACGCTCGCCCTCCCGCGGCGGAAACGGGAAGCGCTCTAGTGAGGGTCCCCGATTCTCCTGCTCAGCGGGAACGGCGGAACTGCTCGCGATCATGGCTCGCGAAATGTCATTTCCGAATGCAAACAACACTCTTCACTGTCCCAACGTAGTGCTGCAGCCGGTATGGGATTGTACCTTACTGGAGAGTTTTAGTATCGCGCAAAGAAGCAACCGCAAGCGGTGTGCGTTTGCGTTAGAGTTGCGTGCCCCACGTTGTGCGTGCGCCTCATCGACATGCGCCATCCAAGACCGCAATTTTGGGCTCCGCGCACGCGCAGTGTGGAACACGCAAAGCTAACGCAAACACACAGGGCTTGAGTTCACTCGTATACGCAATATTAAAACTCACTACTGTTTCACCGGCTTCCAACGCCAATGAAACGTGCTGCAGTGAGCAGACGTGCAAGCAGGTAGGCGTTCCATCGAACTGGAAAGGCTGAGATTGGCAAAACGACGGCGAGCAAATACAAAAATAAATAAATGTTATAAAAAAACTAATAATTAAAAAAAGTTTTTTTTTTTTTTACTTTTGGGCATTTGGTTTGGAAGTATATTGGCGGCGACTTTGGACGTTTCGCCGATTGTCAAAAGTCGCGACTTTGATAGCACAATATACTTTACCCACAATTAATGAAATTTTACATGGATTTCTCACATTAGCTAGAATGTTTTCATTGATTTTAGACTATTTTTATTTTATTGGTACTTAAAAATGCTGCAATTGGTACCAGTGATGATAATTAGCACACTTTTGATTGTCATATTTGTTCGCGCGTTTGAAATTAGATAATAAGCAACAAATTGTATTAGAGCTTGAAAAATTACGTATTAAAATATCTGAATTTTAATATTATTATTATTAATACAAATCGCGGCAATGTATGCCCCCAATTAACGCCAAGATCACGAAAATACGCCATTTAACCATAACAGTCTTTCCAGAAACGTATAATTTTGTTTTCTTTTAGCATATGAAAAACTCTGACATCGTTATCAAGATAGACAAACAGTCAAACACTGGATGTAATATAAAGTCCTACGCGTCACGCGGTGCTATAAAAAAAATACACACACACTTCAGCTGTCTGACTCGGATTCCGTCCTTGGGTTATTGCAGTGAGAGCAGCGTTTATTAATTTATGCGTTTCCTGGACATATTGTAAAAATTGGAATTATTCTCTTATTCTTGTGCTGGGAATAATGTTAAACCAATTATTCATCTAAATACCCAAAAATCAATTAAAAGGCCCGCAGTTCATTATTTCCCATGACAATTATCAGAGCGAGAAAAAGGCAGCGAGAACGCACAAATATCAGCACTGATTTTTTCAACAACTACAAATATCGGCCTGGATCAAACATGTATGTCACAAAATAAAGTTTCCGCGAACAACTTTTCTAAGTAAATAATTACGATGTGAGACACATCTTGAGTCATGAAAGAATCCGAAATTAAGACCTATATCGAGAAATTAAATCCAAAATAGAGGTAAGTTTCGGTTTCGCTCCAGAATTAAAACGCGCATCCTTCCGTAAATAATACGCTAAACACCGTTCTTGTTTTCAGGTTAAAGAGGTGACCTGCGCTCATAACACCCTAGCTTCCTCGTATTACCAGAAATAATTTGTGTCGCTCAGTGAAGCCAGCACACTAGACAGGCTCAGCAGCGGCACGCATCTCTGACCCTCACTAAACCCGCCATCTTGGAAAATGAGGGCGCCACCTATAGTTAGTTGGAGTCGCTGATCGTGTTGAGCGATTTTGTGTAGCGTTGTCTACAGATGGCATCTTTTTTTTGCGAAATTTGTAGTCGTTCGATGGATTACATGTAGCAGAAAAGAGTAGGCTTAGTCTCTGAAAACAGAGCGACTCTCATCGGCTTCAAACAACATCGGGTGTTCGATGCAGCACGGAGATGGTACAACGAATCCCGCCAACGCAGAGGCTCTGCGCCAACGAACGAGCATATCGGCACCTAGAGCCAGCAGTCTTTAGCAGACAATTTTTCGACACAAAAGCGGCGCGCGGCTCGCAGGCGGCGACAGTCGCAGAAACAAAAGCAGGCGCGGTAAGAAGGAACTGCAGCTCCTTGTCTCGCCAAAGACGCCGCTCGGCCCGCATTCGCGCTCGTTGGCGCAGAGCTCTGCGCTGGCGGTGCTCGTGTGCGCCATCTCTGTCTCCTGTACAGAAATGGCGCTTGTTGTTTGAAGACCGGTGGCAAGCCGCTGCGTTTCCATAGGAGCTGCTCTTTTTCTTTCTTTACTTTTTCCTCAGGTAAGTTCGGCTCTTGCAAATTTTACAAAAAAAAAATGCACCATCTGTGGGCAACGCTGCACAAAATCGTAAGCGATAGGTTAAGAAATCGAATTTTTCGGTCGATTTGAAGAGCCTGGCCTCCCCTTGAATCACCCGGCATATATCTTTTTAAAGAACACATATTTTCGACTGTTTTTAGGCTGTTATTTAAGTATGATTGCCATAGAGACCACATTGGGAAAGCCGTATTCCACTTTAGATCTTACCTGAACGTAGCATAGCTAGTCATTTTACTGAGGGTGTCGGTAGTCTGAAGTGATGGCGTAAAATTCCGAGACTACGGTTAGCGCCAGCAGCTATGCCCTCGGATTTTGAGGGACGTGTGATCAAATGCTTTAGGAAAATCTAGAAGTACGGCATCTGTCTAAAGGTTGGTTTTTAAATCTTTACCGTAAAAATACCTGGCAAGCGCCCACTTAAAAATATAGGAATGACCGTGAGGAGAATGGGGATGGGCGCTTGTCCGGTCATCAATTTTACATATACATGGACTGTGCTATTTCTCTCAGATCTCACAAATTTGGTAATGGGTGCTTAATGTGGAATGGGCTGGATGCATGGCATTCTACGGTAAGTAGGTGACAGGAGAATTCTGCTCACTGAGTGCTCGTACAGGTATCCTTTTCAAAATCTGTGCTGGTACTCGAAGAAAAAATGGACGGTGTTGAGACAATTGGCAATGATGATGATGATTTTCTGG
Organism: Ixodes ricinus; assembly: GCA_037355805.1. Classification (NCBI taxonomy): domain Eukaryota; kingdom Metazoa; phylum Arthropoda; class Arachnida; order Ixodida; family Ixodidae; genus Ixodes; species Ixodes ricinus. The sequence goes on from JAZHYW010030248.1 coordinate 43,622, forward strand.
CCCTCTTATGTGTATATATACAGAATGTTTAATTTTATTTGGAACATATAAAGGAAGGGGTGTGAATTACATGGGTGCCTTCTTCATGTTTTTATCAGGCTCCGGCAGACGTTAGTTAAGGGAATAACCGTCACAGTAACTTGGCTAATTGACTGAAAGTTTTATGGAATGCCGTAAAATGCTGAGCACGTCTTATATTTCTTGTAAGGTGGACATTTAGCAGTTTTCATGATTCCCAGAGAGTTTCCTGATTGAAATTATACCTTTAAATTTATTAATTAACCCCTTAAAGGGATGCTGAACCCGAAAAACAGAATCTAAATTCTTTTGTCGTTTTGATATTTACAGCACACGAATGGCTCTTAAATGACGGTGGCTTGTAACAATAAAGTAGTCTAAAATGTATGATTTTATGGCAATAAATATTATAACGCGGCACCTGGTGAGTTCTTTGAAAGCTCAAGTCATGGACGGCAACAAACCTGTAGTATGCAGAACGCGGCTATGGTGAGCCACCAGAGTTGGCTCTGACCCACCTCGTTGGCTCCGGCCAGTGCTCATCGCACAGTGGCGGTTCTCAGAAGGGCGTTTACCGCCGCCCGCCCCCCAATTTGATCGCTTTTTATAATTTTTTTTATTTTACAGCCAAGCAAAAAGAGAGCACAGTCGGTCTTGATTGGAGGATCTGTGAGCTCGGGATCGATGTCTTCTGGATAGTGACGTAGGGAAAGAAGACCCCCTTCGAAAAGAGCAGACTCACTGGAGCGTGCAGTGTCCTTTGAAACCTAATTTCGGCAAAAATTAATATGGTGTAAATAGACCCTTGGCCGTTAGCCGCACAACTGTAGTATTTAAATTTTTTCGCTAGTTCTGTACACAGTACCTAGATGGCGCCACTGTTACACCATTGCTGCCCAGTGTTTTCTCGTGGGTTGCGCGTAGATGTCTCTTTTTTGTTATTTAAAAAGTGTGATGCCTCTCTTTTTTTTGTTATATAAGCTGCTATTTCTGCTCCCCCTAAAACCAATGTCTGGGACCGCCACCAGCTCACGCACGGGTGGGTGGCGCGAACGAACGGAAATACGACGTGCGCAACCCGGGCCAGACGCCGGAACGGAAATGCGACCGCGGCGAACGCTTGCCGCTAGACGCCGCCACGGCCAAAGTAGACAGGACGGGAAAGAAATCGCCAACTGCAAGAAACCCACAGACCAAAGTCACCGCTGCTGCTACGACGCAGGTGCAGAAGTGGACTGGGGATGGCCGGGGTGGCCTGGCAGTTGGGGCGCAGCTAACTTGGCTGGATTAGGTTGGCAAACTTCCAAACAACGCGATCGGGCATCCGTCTACTGTTATTTAAGCTAAACTTTCTTCCACGCCGTGGCGCGTCGGGGCAGCCCGACTTGTTCACGCCGTTCCGTCTGCGGTTTGTTGCTGTCAGTTCCGTTGCGAATAATCCCAGAGGGCCTCAGCACGCTGGCCGGAGGCTTCTGGCGCTTCTGGCTCTGTCGGCGGTCAGTCATTCCAAGAAATATAATAATCCGACTCTCCATCCCTTTACATCAATAGCATTTTTAGTAGGGTGTGCGTAATATTCAAATTTCGAATACGTAATCGAATATTATCCCTATTCAAAATGTATTCAATCTCGAAAATTGCATATATCGGATGTTCCGAATATTCCGGCTTTGGCCGAATATTCGGAAAACGGCAAATATTCGCACAAACACAAATATTCCGGGCAAGTAACTAATATCTACATGCCACGCATTCTCCTATAAATATGTTTATTCACCGAGAAAGGCAGATGCGTAAGCGTTATTGGTCTAGTCTTTTTCTATCTGTCCGATGGCAGCAAGACAGCGTCAGTTTCCTGGTTCTTTTTCTCCGAGCCCTTTGTTGTGTGGCGCTTTATAGCAATATGTGATGTAATTGCGCGTTCTATAAATTGATACAATAAAATAAACTCGAGAGGAAACATAAATATAAAATAAATTTTGAGAGTGTTATCTAATATAATTGTTTGAAAATTAAAAAAAAGAAAGCTAAGTGCGAGCAGAACACTGCATCGCTTATCGACAACAAACTCCTGCCACTCCCGAGCAGTCAAACTAGGGATTCGTAACCTGCCCAGGTTCAAGTTCAACTAAGTTCGACTTTTCGAACTTTCAACATGATGTTCGACAAAGGTTCGACTGAAGTTCTACTTTGTGTTCATGCACAAAAATTAAAAAAAAACTAGTTGACTCACCTGGCGGAGAAAAAGTGCAATATTTGTTGGGTTTATTGGCATCACTGGTTCACATAAATAACTAATGAAAGCTTTAAAGCGCATATTTTCATTGGTAACCATTTTACAAAATATAAAATAAACTACTTTTTAAAATTATTTGTTTCCCACAAATTTAAAGATTCGTATTGCCGCTGGCCAACACTGTCTATAAGTCAAACTTCTTCGTTCATTTTTCTTATTTTTCCTTCCCCCTTCCCTTTCCCTCTACTTTCTTTCATGGGGAACCATGTCAGCATTCCCGATAGAACAACCTCCTACTTTTCTCTACGCTGCACTCTCTCTCCTTCTCAAACTTCTCTCGAACTTTAGTGAAATTTCGCAGGTTTCCCCTGGACACAGGGTCTTTCTGTATTGGCGGAAATGCTGTCACGGCGCTAGGGAGCGCTTACTTTCCTAACACGTTGAAATCAGTTAATTGTCCTAGCACAACAATTTGTGGTGAGTGCCCTTACTAGGAAGCATCTTTAGCCTGCTGCAGCTCCAGTAAAATGCAGTTGCATTGATTTATTTCAAAAAGGCAACAAAACGTCCTGTCACCTCTTGTTTTGCAACTTTTGGCTATTACAAGACACATATTCGATATTCGATTCGATATTCGAAGCCCGTTTTTTGTCTTATTCGTATTCGGATTCGTATTCGAAAATTTCAATATTCGCACACCCCTAATTTTTAGGTATACCGTAGAATTCCGAGCAAGCGCCCCCGCAAGCAAGTGAAAATTACCCGCAAAGTGGGGGCGCTATCCCGGAACGGCACCAAAATTCAAGATGGCAACGACTAAAATTTTTCCGCCAGAAAACAAAAAAAGCGCAGTGCACGCAGATTTAATATTTTATTTTATCTCTGAGAACATAGGCTTTGTTAGGTTAAAGATTTGTCACTGCTATGTAAATCACTTTCAAAACCACCAAGACTCCTCAGAGTCGGCCGCAAGAAAAGTTCGCAGCACGTTGGCTATTTTGACAGCCTCTTCAGAAAGAAGCTGGTTGCTAATGACTCATTCTGCACTTCTTTCACACTCCAGGTATTAAAAGAGCGCGTCGTCCACGTATTCACTGGAACACCGGCGTGCCGTTACTTAGCTTTCGTCGAACTTGGCTTTCCCGTAGTTTGACTGTAGCAAATTGTCAAAATTCTGTCCCATTCCCGTATCCGGTCGAGCTTGATGTGTCGAGACCGTGTGGTGTACGTCTTTCCCGTTTTCACAATGCCATTGGACACCTCGATTTTCTTTTGCCACTGCGTAAGAATGCATAGCCGACCTGACACCCCCAATACAAAGCGACAATGGCGGCAGTCAGTGTGCAGTGACCGGGCTGATCGGGCTGGCAAAGTAGGATTGGATTGTATTGGATTCTTGACTGAACTTCGTAGGCCAGTCAGGGCTGGTGTTGCCTAGAGTCACTAAATAAAGCTATGACTCTAGTGTTGCCTGGGCGCGGCCAGCGCGGTGCGTGATACGGGTGCGGGGAGCGGGGAGGGGGGCGCTTCCCGGAACGGCGCAGAAATGTGAAATTAGCACTGAAGTTGGGGGGCTCTGCACGGGCGGGGGCGCTTGCTCGAAATTTTACGTAGTGCGGTCCCGGGAAGCTTGTCCGGGCTTATTTCGGCAACTTCAGATATCGGTTCAGCATCCCTTTAAGTGCCCTTTTTTTTTTTGGAAAGTAACCTAAAAGTGCTATATTTTTTTATTTAGAAGTTTTATTCCTCTAGTAATACAGATAAAATTTCAAAATCTATTACGCAAAACTCAGCGGCGGCGAAAAAACAAGCGCGCCAACTAAAACGAGTGTTGCCTTCTGGGATCTGCGCCAGAAATACTCGGACGAGCCTAGCTCAGTCCGTGGAATTGAGGGGCACCGAAGGATCACTGGACGAGCTGGAGCTCGTCCATGCCATTTTTAGCCAAAGTGGCCGACGAGCTCAGCTCGTCCAAGGCACTTTTCAATAGTAAATTACACACAGGGGAAGGCAACAAGGCTGTGCTGGAGATGGAGTGTCTTCAGAATTCTTGACCTGTCACAGACTATAGCTGTTGACAATGGTATAGATCAGCGGCTCTTAACCATTAATGTTTTGCGGACCCTTTGTGGATCGGCGGAAATGATGGAGGACCCCGTTCGTGGTGAGAGGAGAGGAAAGGTAGGTTAAATATGATAATGATTTAATAAATGGATATAACTAAGGGCTAGTGTGAAAGTAGACTTCTCTTATTCACATATACACAAGGAAACTCACCCAAGAATCAGAACGTTTATTCTTAATATGAAAGAAGACAACTTTTATTGCCAGGAGACAGGGCTTTGCGGACTCCTAGGATGACTTCGCTGACCCCAGAGGGTCCGCGGACCCCCATTCGGGAACCACTGGTATAGATAGAAACAAATCGGAATAGCCCCTTACTATCCAAAGAGTAGAGACAGCAAGAAAACCGGAATTGGCCCTAACTAGCACAACAGTATGGATGGCAACAAACCGGAATCGGCCCTAACTATCCACAACAGTATAGACGGCAACAAAACCAGAATTGGCCCTAACCATCTCACGGACAGTATAGATGGCAACGAACTGAAATCGGCCCTAACGATTCATAATGATAACAATGATGCTTTATTTGTTTTGTGCCCTGAGAACAACCAGTCGGTCACAGCATGGTTGCACATACAAAGAAAACTACACTAAGACAATATATACTTTTGCATTGCAATTCCACGCAAAAACTAAATAAAAAAATAAAATAATAAGCTCTTCTTATGAGACAGTATTCTAAAAATAAATTGACATGAGGCATCAGGTTATTTAAGCAAATGTGCATTCTTACCAGTGGTGATAGTCTAGATTAAATAGATTGGTGAAGTATGCACGAGCCTCTGGACATACGAGCCAGCACATGAGACCGTAGTGACGACACCAGATCACAGTTTAAGTGGCTGTGAACTACTTTGTGGAACGATAAAACGTCACACGCAATTCTCTTGTTTGACCAGCTTTGTAACGAGAGGTCATTCAGTATATGTTCAAAGTCGTAAAAGCATCTCCTACGAAAATACCTATCGTACACAACGTGAGTAAAGCATTTTTGCACTCTCTCGATCCGTGCTAAATTAGGTGCTAACTAGCCAATTCCACGCTCCATGACAGTATTGGCAACTGGAATTGACCCTAACTATCCACATCAGTAGAGACGGCAACAATCCAAAATAGGCTTCAACTATCCACAGCAGCATACAGACAGCAACAAACTGGAATATGTCCTAACTATCCAGAACAGTGTAGACTAGCAAAAAACCGAAATAGGCCGTCGGTATTACTATTCACAACAATATAGATGGCAACAAAGCGGAAAAGTCCCTAGTGATCCATGTTCGGTATTAGCAACCCGGGAACTGATCTACATGCGCCCTTGTGGCTGCGCAGGCGGACTGCCTGATGGCGGAGCGGGAGGACCCTTGGGGAGGGCGAGGCCCCCGGGGGACGCCTGGGGCCCTGAGGGGAGCCTGGAGGAGGCGTGCCGGGAGAAGGACTCTGCTCATCTCCTCCCTGGAGCGTGGAGGTGGCCCAGCAGCGCCAGCTCAGGGCCTCAGGACGCCCGCCAGGTGGAGGCCAAGGCCATGCGCATCAAGGACTGGGTCGCCCACAAGCTCGGGGAGCTCGAGCTGCAGAACGCACACCTGCAGGTACGCCCATCGCTTCGGCCGTGGTACGATGCCTGGAACCATGGTGCCCTAAAACGCGTCTTCCGACTGGTCTGCTAAGGGACCTATCACTCTCATGCATAAAAAGTTGTCCCAGAATGGCATCGTCTCGCCATGTAAATCTCCACCGCTGCGACAGCACCAGATCGGCATGGCACGCATACGTCTGTGATGTCGTCGGGTGGAAATAAAGGGACCACTTTTTAGGACGGTTTCAGTCTGGTTCCCAGAGCACGTCTCCGACTATTGTGTCTACGCGCCTATCTCGAGCAGCATGGAACACATTTGGGTTAGTTGGTGATGTCTCTCGAATAAAAAACGGCGCAATAAAAACGAAGGACGAGTCAAAGAAACTGCACGGAACGAGTGCTGTCTCACGCATCCATAGAAAGTGGTCCGCAAATGGCAACAGACCGTTCCACTGGAGCCGACTGGGTTGTGCTGTTGGATGTCAAAACCCCAGTGGTTGGTTGTAGGAGAAAAAGTATGCGTGAGATGCAGGTGTTTACTTATTTAATTCCTCTCGGGGCCAAAGCATTACAGAGAGGAGTGGGTTAAAGAAGTGTCAGCAAAAGAAACAGATTGGAAGGATTCTACTAAATGATTAGCAACGGCTGTTTAGAAACAAGTTGGTGTCAGCGATTGAAGCGACGGAGATGGGGAGGTGGTTCCATTCGGTGGAAATCTTCAGGAAGAAAAAAACCGAAGATTGGTGCGGCACCCTCAAATGCCAACCTCGAATGGCGGTAGCTTCGAGATGAAATGCAAGGCAGTGGCACAGAAGAGAGGTGCTGAGGGTTAGAACTTGGGTTGGAATGGTGAATCTTCTGAAACAGACAGAGGCGAGAGATCGTAAGGCACAATGAAATGTTGGGCAAGTGTAGATTAGACTTCATCTATCATTGGCATTATGGAACTGGTTGGAAACAAATTTGCAGTTTTGTTTCGATCTTGCGATCAAACTGCCATAGGCGGAATTGTGTTTTATGAGGAGTGAAACGGATAATACTCTGGTCTCGGCCCTCCAGGCATGCGCTGCCGTTTCAGTGTTGCCATCCTCCTTTTGTACCGTTTCTTTTTTTTTGTGTGCTTGTTTTGGATATTATTGCAACTGGCAAAGCCCTTTCAAAGCTCTTCAAAGTCCTCTTGACTGCTTCAGCGTTTTGTCTTTTGCACCGTGAGCTGCATAACACCGGAGCCCTGGCGTAGGTGTTACACAGCCGGTCCCTCTTCACTCGCTTCTTTTCGAGGCCAACTCGGAGTTCGCTTCAGTAAGAATGCAATACCGTACTAAACACACAGGCAGCTCCGGATGCTCTTTACTGTCGTTTCGGGCGGTAACATTTTGGCGCGTACCGAAAAGGGAATCCCGCCCAGAACATCGTCTCGTGGGGTTGTGCAGGAGCAGAACCAGCGCTGTAACGAGCAGTTGGAACTGCTCAAGCGGCGCCTGGTCCAGCTGTCCCAGCTGAGCCAGGCCGGGCAGCCGAGGCAGGCACCGGAAGAGGACGAGGCACCCCCTGCCTACGCGGCCGTGGACTTTGCCTCCCGGCCCCCGCCTGCCCCCTCGGGCGCCTCGGAGGGCAGGGTGGCTGGGCCCAACCTCAACGACAGAGCCGCCCAGCAGACGGCCCCCACGCCCTTCTGCCTGCAGCAGCCCCTGGCGGCAAGATTGTGCTAAATGCATGGCAATTACGGAAGCCAGCTCAGGGCATTCTGCGGCCGTGGCGTGAAGTCTCAATTTCGTCGTGATGTCATGACACTGCGACGTCGTCGAGACAACGTGTACGATCATGCGATGCCATGACGTCGTGGGACATTACGGTGTCAAGTGATTTTATAATGTCACGGGAGCATGGGAGGAAGGTAACAGCCGCCCTCAGTATGTTGATTCAGTGCTTCTAAACCTCGGGAGCTTGCGAGCACTGTAAGTGCTCTTATTGGATAATTAGAAATAAAACATACGCACCGACCTTTCCTTTACGTTCTTTTGGAACAAAACAACGTCACCGTCTGCAGCTCATATAAGTAGTCAAGACCATAACTCCTGATACCATGGCGAGGCAAACCCTGGTCAGTGATGTCGCATAGAGGTACCAAAAGAGGGTGCCACTGAAACATGTCGTGCTGGTACTGGAGCTCTAAAGTTGCGAGCAAAGCCCCTGACGAGCAAAAATCTAATATTTCTAGCTATGCGTTTCGGTCGGGTGCAATCACGTTTGCCCACATTTATCTAAATTTGAGAAATGGAACAAAGACCAAAACATTGAAAAGAAATCATCGCAGGCGTCTTGACAGGACGGGCACCAAAGGCGTGAGTTGCACTGTTCTTTTCATTGATTTCAAAGATGTTTTAGATGAATATAGTAAAAACACCCCTGGACTGGGAAAACAAAAGGACAAACACAAGTCTGAAGACCTGTCTTTGTCCGTTCCTTCTTTTCCCAGTTTCGGGGTGTTTTTACTGTGTTCAACTACCACCAGGTCTTTTGCACCCTAGCCTTCTGTTCATGTTTTGGTTCTTTCTGATCCTTTGTTAGGCACACATGGACGGATGCTTACAGACACTGACAGACGGGCATGATGAAACATTAGAATGTTGTTTTATGTTAGCATCAAATGGTTACGCTTTGCGGACACTAGCAAAGGCTGCGTGCCCTTTTGTCATCGCATCTTGCTGACACTGCAGCATCCCCTGGCTGAGAGAAATAGACAAATACAACCCCTTTCAAAAGTCCCGAGCCATCTAGTAGCCATTCTAGGAGCTCCAAAATTTTTGATTAGACAATGGTTATGGAGAAGCGTCAAATACCTTCCAATTTGTATACTGAAGACAACGCACACCATGGCCACTTTGTGAGAATCAGTACTCCTCCCTCCTCTTGTTCTGTGCTTTAGTAGATGTTCCGTTTTGCTGGTTTAGCAGAAGGTGCGCGATGCCGCGAGTGATGGAAGTGCTGCACCATTTGCTCTGAATTGCGCCATAAACGAAAGTCTGGCACACCTGGCGGCTAAAATTGAATTTTTCTAAGAATTGTGCCACACCTGCATTCAACCTAAACTTTAACAAAAACAAAACAAACTATTGACTGATTTTAATATTGTTACAGATGAAAAATCGGTAACGAATGTAATAGTGAGAGTAAATGTTTAGTGGGAAAACTTGCGCCTACAAACTTAACAAGAAAAGTACCGCACATGAAGGGTTAGCGACAGAAGGGCAATTGCATTGAGGCAGTGCATCACTGCCGCCTTTATATACGGGAATACGTTCAGGGAATTTCCAATCCAGAACTCTCGATTACAGCCAAGAATTGGATGGAACTTTTCAAAAGAGCACAGAAGGATAGAATAAAGGATCCGAGCTCCAGCGGGATTCGAGCTCCATTTTCTGTGGGGCAGCACACGTGCGATGCCAGCTCGACCACGCACGCGACGATTGAGAGGGTTTCAGCGTAATGATAGGTGGGCGCCCCGATCAGATCCAACATGGCGGAAAAGAGGGGGATAGATTCGCTGACGCCCGTAGGACCGGTAGCATATAAATTAAACAAAGCGTGTCGCTCTCCGCTTGTTGCCGTGCGGCCGAAGACGATCATCGCCTCAAGCAAGACTCCTACCGTGATGCAACAAATGAAGTGTTCTAGCCAGGTCGAAGGGGCAAGAAATCTTGCCATAGTCAAGATAAGTGTGCAAGCGTTCGACGTGAGCTCTCACGCTTGGTGCAGCTGTCGTCAAGTTGTGAACCGAATGTACGTGACGCGAGGTCCAAAGAAAGGTGTGTACATATCAACAAGGTTCGCTACAAGCTCAGGCTATGATGCGTATTTCTTTATCTCATCGTGAACTTTTATCGGTTTGTGGCTTACAAACATTTTCGGTTGACGTTGCTTAGATGATTGCAACCATTCAGGCCTCGCGATTAAACGGGGTGTTGCGAACTCTTCGGTTGTTCTGGTTAATTGCGCTAAAAAAGCGGCTGGATGGAAAAGTATGACAGCCAAGCAGCAGGGACCGATTGAGGGTCTCTATCCCAAGCGTTTCCCAGTGTATCGTAAAACATCGGGTATCCTTGGCGTTAAATTGCGATCTGCTGGTCGCCGATCGTCCCGCTTTTAACGACACAATGTAAACAAGCCCACGGAAGCGCCTAATCTCATTTCGATGTTAGCATGCACCCCAACAAGCCTCCTTTTGGCTCTTGTGGAAAGCTTTATTGTAATAGCAATAGTCTCATCGGCCGCTCGGGAAGTTGTATGTGCCACGTGTGATATCTGCTGTGTGTGATCAGCTGTCGTACAAGTCTCCATTAAATGCCAGAAGAACAAAGGTAAAGCTTCTTTAACTTTTTTATTTTTAGCAAAACGGGCAAAGCTTCTAAACAAGAGCAACCTAGCTGATATTTGAGTGTGCTCAAGAATGAATGGCAAAAGGTGCTTATGCTAAGTGTAGTAGATGTACCCATTTGATTTTCTTTTGCCTGTGCATTGTAAATTGGAAGATATGTATCAGCAGAAGACACGTGTCCTTTTGAAAATGTCTTTTCATTAGGGCAAAAATAGGTTTTCAGTACACAACGAAGAGTTCGCAACACCATTTAATGCGAGGCCTGAATGGATACATCATCTAAGCAACGTCAACGAAAATGTTGTAGCCGCAGACCGATAAATTTAGGTTTAGATAAAGTATGCGTCATAGTTTTAGCCTCAAACACACGAACATTGTTGATATGTACCTTCTTGTGATAGCTGCACCAGCGTGAGAGAGCCACGTCATTGAACACTTGCCACATATCTTGAGTATGGTATGGCAAGATTTCTTGCTTGAAGTGAAGATCATCTCGCTACGACTAGCTCCCACCCACCGCACGCGATGCAGGCGTCGAAGGGGCGCAACGCAGTCAGTCGCCGTCACCCAACGCTGCTCGTTTGGCGTTCATGGTTCCGCCCAGGTGCTTCGTTGTCACTTGGCACCGAGTGTTATTTTCTGTGTGCTCAGTGGCTGGATATGGGCCTCATGAGCAGTTCCTCTCAGGCTCAACCGCGTTCGCCAAGAACTTCGAAGAAAATGCCACCCAGGAAAAAAAAGCATGAAGACACAACGCACCAGCTTGGCAGACTATGCACTGGGCGCGGAAATCAGGCCCAGCGGATTATACATCAAATGCAAACTATCTAAACAAAACAAAAAAATGTTCAGGCTCAAATTGGCTTTTGCGGACTATACACCTGGACACTGGTGCCTGTTATTATGCATTGTATATTCACTGCTGTTTGTTGTGGCTTGAGAATGCCTTCCTGTAATGATGCAGAGGGGTCAACTCAACCTTGAAATAAACATATTTAAGCACATCTAGATGCGATGTCCCTTGACACCCCAGATAGTCAGGGAAAAGGTGTTCTATTACCTAATTATGTCAACAGCACGCCAATTGTCACGATCAAAACTCACACAGTCAATGGGCAGTTATACACCACGATATTTATTGCCGTGTAATCACCAATTTGGTCCATTCAAAACCTTGAGGCTGTAGCCTATAGCACACCCATTCTGGATCTGCAAAGCTTATGCTGTAGACATGCATCATCATGAGCATGTTTCTTATCAATCTTAAATGTAAAACGCTAGTTATGCAGCAGAAATTCCCATATCAGCACATTTTTAGCAAACTGAAATGGTCCCACCTGTTACTTTGTAGGTTTGGAAGTAAACCAATTTACAATACCACCAGTGTGGCATACACGTTGTGAGCATTAGTGCCGCATGTAGCAGCAAAATGTCTTAACTAGGAAGCAAACCTAAACGATCGTGTTGATTAAAGCACCTAGATACTGGGAGAGATTATCAATAAAAAAGGTCACTCGAAAGAAGTTTTCTCGCTAAGCGAACATGAATTTTATGTTGAGCGTTCCAGTACCATGGCCGAAGACATTCACTCCAGTGATCGGTACAGAACATTTGTTTAGTAGTCAATCGTCGTGATAAACACAACAAAAACAAGGTGGATTAGAAACTGCGATAGATTCGCCTTTGCCCGGAGTACTTACACTTAAAATCGTGTCAACATATAGCGACTATGGCCCACCTTGCTACCAGCAATCTTAGTTTATCCGTGTAGTCGACGAGTCGCTACACCCGTGCATCAACCGAAAGCGTTGCTGCAAGTCCCTCCGCAGTCAACTTTGAGTTGCTGTTGAGCCTGAAGAACTGCTTTATGACGCCCATATCGAGGCCACTGTGCACACACACAAGCACATGAAATAACACTCGGTTCCCAAGTACAAACGAAGAACTCGGGGCGGGAAAGCCCCGAGTGCCAAACGAGCTGCGTCGGGCGGCACGGCGACTGACTGCGTAGTACACAGCGTTGCGCTCCTTCGACGCCCTGCAGTCGCTGCGGCGGGGGGTCGTAGCTAGTCGTAGGAAGATCGTGTCACCTCTGTTGCTCGTACCGGAACACGTGGAGCCGCGTAATATTCTTGCTGCCGAAGTTTATAAGCCTACGTTCGCGGCCAACGCATTTACACAAAGCCTCCGCCCAGCAAACTCTATCCCCCTGTTTCTCTTTCGGCGACCGGCCGCCAGGGCGATGACACCGTCGCTGAAACTCCTCAATATTCAGAAAAGTAGAAGGAAAGGAAAACTGCACGAATACATATTTCATGGCATCGCTACTCATCGTTTGGTTTTTTTCATTTTAAATCAGAAAACGGTCGAAGGATCGAATGCATACAACCGTCAACACACACACTAAAAGCGCAAGTCACTTTGCATTCACTGCACTTGATTGGTTTAGCCGATGAAAGAACGCATACGGAAAAACGACGAATGCCGCGATGTTGCCTTCTTGATGCCGTTTGAACGCAGTACAGAAATTGCTCGTCGACTGCGGTGGCCCCACCATCATCTGAACTTTCGGACGACGTTGGCAACGTTGGGAGCTAAAAGTTGCGAGAAAAATTAGCAAAATCGTGGGATGGCTCTCATTGTGATAAGAGAGACCCAGGGACTTTTGCTTCTATGCGGAGAGCGATTCGTCTGCTTCTAGTGCAGGGGCTGCGGTGACGTCAGAATGACGCCGAGTTCTGATTGGCTTTGATTGGAAGGATAGTGGGTGGACCTCAATGCTAGATGCCTCGAAATCTACCCGCAAAATTTTTCAATCAGCCAATAAGAGCTCGGCGTTTCGACATCATTGCAACCACTGTGCAAGAAGCAGATGAACTTGCGCTCCATATACTCTGTTTCGCTTTACGTCCCACCGGAGTCGACACTACAACTGGATGGAGCCAACTAAACCATGCCAAAAGTGCGTCGTCGCGGCGCTCGTCATCTTAGTGCGTCAGCCATCACCAGCTAAATCACTCTGAGCCAAGTCCGGCTTCGGTGCACCGTGGCACTTGCCCTGCTCGCGTCAACCTTTACTGCGCCTCTCGCCAGCTTGCGGGCATTGAGCTTCACCGCTTTGCACCAGAGTGCAACGAGCAGCGGCTGACACGGGGTTGCGTCTGGGTCGTTGCGATTGGCTCGAGAATTATGCTCGGTACTATTACAGGTCAACCTTCGGTCTTGATTGTAGGTTGCCCTCTAGTTTGAGAAAAGGGCGAAGAAGCACGGGCCTATATCCGAATAAATACTACGGTAGTCAAGGTTGTTCCCGCGCAGCAGTTAATCGAAAGGGCAGCGAGCTTCGACTCAATACTGGTTCAAATGCCGCTAAAGCGCACTATCACTTTTAAAGCGCGACTGTGGGTTTTTATAATGCTTGCGGCTGGTTATTTTTGCACAGTTTATGACAGTAGAATCTTGAGTTTGATAGGTTAAAAAAAGGCAGCGATTATTTCAACGTTAACCGTCAAAATATTGCAAAAATAATTTCGCGTCACTTTCATAAAATTTCAAAATAGTGGCTTTATTTTTTCGACGTCTTCCTTCAATGCAGCAGCCGCAGCCGTGGTAGCCGTAGCAGTTGTTTCATCCTGTTAAGTTTTTGATGGTGTTGTCGGTGTTGTGTTGGCATTTTGGCAAATAGTTGTGGTCCTAGTTGACCGTGGAGATGTCTTATTCAGCGTGTGTGGGGACTGGCTCGACACTTTATCCTTTCGGACGTGACAAGCCTGGTGCGATGTTCTAAGCGTTCTGAGCTTGCATGTCGGCACACGTCTCACTTAACATTTTCAATTTACAACAAAACCGAGCTGGATATCCCTGTCTTCCCTGCACGTTATAAATGTAATTGCGCACACTATGTAACACTGAGAAATTTGGCACGCTTTTTGTTTCTTTTTGTTGTGCAAGTGTGTCTTCGTATGGTTGCAATTTCGCTTTGCATCTGGCTCCCGACCTGTTTTCAACCGGGTTTTGTGAGTTTGTTGTTTCGTTTAGATTTTCTGTTTGGTTCGTGTATAATGAGCGGGTTAACTAAGACACAATCGGGACGTTAAATAAAAGGTTGTGAATGCAAACATTGCCTCCTTGACGTTTCTTGACCGGTGCAAACGAACAAAAGGTTCTAGCGCGGTTGTACGAGATACACGCATGTTCCTATCAACTGCAGATTTTATGACACCGCATTCAGCTCCTTTGTCTGTATAGATGACGTGAAATAAATCATGAAAAGCAGCGGTGCTGCATTCTGTTATGTATGGCACAACCAAGCAAACATTACTTTCAGCCCGACAGCTGATGTACTTTGAGAAAATCTTTTGCATTCCACATCACTTAGAAGGTCATAAAAACAGCTGTCGACTGTTTGACATTTGTTGTCGCAAAATGCGTGTCGAACCGTGACACTGCCTGCAAGCAAGATGATATTTTTTGACCGCCTCCCTCAATTGCTCCCCAGGCTCCAGACTAGTCCGACTCCAAAGTTCTAAAAAATTTGATACGTCAAAATAATTACAAAAATAATTTTGACAGAGAGACGTCAGAGTGTACTGAAAGAAAATTCTCGTCTTCAGGAAGTGGCGTCACGGACGTCAAAATAATATTCAAAATTATTTTGAAAGTGGACATTAAAATAGTCATTGCCTTCAAAAAACTCGGGAGGACATATTTTTATTGATAGATGTGTTAACGTGTATGATAGTTTTGGGTAGCTTTTAGAAGAATCATATTTACGGGCTAAATCTGAACTGAAGTGTTGCGCTATGCTTTATTTTTTAACCATTTCTATCACAACCAATTGTAAGTGGAACCTACTCTGACCTGATGGAGTCTTATTTCTAAAAGGAAGGCTGTGTGTTCCATTTAATAATGCAGTCACTCTTTTATTTTTGAAGTGATGAGCAAACAGATGTTGGCATTGGCTCCAAAGGCGTCAGTGGTGTCTCCAAATCAATATTTTGCCTGCTACAAAACCCGATACAAAAGGTCAAATGCCGCTTCCATGACTGATGCCAACATTGGAGCTTTGATTTCGGCTCTGGACGGGGCAGGTAGAGAGACTTTTGACAAGGGTTGTTGCATTTACTCTAAAAGGAACTTTGTGAAAGTCTCAGAGTGAAAGCCATTGCTTAGCTGAGAGATCTGGATTCTTCAGGCTTACAAAAGCCAAGTCTTCGGGCTCAGCTTCTTCAGGGTGTAAAAGAGTCAAGGGAATCGGGCCCAGCTTTTTCAAGGTGTGAGGAAGCCGAATCAAGCCTTCAGGCCCAGCCTCTTCAGGGCCTGAAGAAGCCGAACCAAGCCTTGAGGCCCAGCCTCTTCAAAGCCTGAAGAAGCCGAGCCAAGCCTTGAGGCCCCAGCCTCTTCAGGGCCTGAAGAAGCCGAGCTAAGCCTGGAGGCCCAGCCTCTTCAAGGCTTGAAGAGGCCGAGCCAAGCCTTGAGGCCCAGCCTCTTAAGGTCCTGGAGAAGCCGAGCCAAGCCTAGAAGCCCAGCCCCTTCAGGGCCTGAAGAAGCCGAGCCAAGCCTTGAGGCCCAGCCTTTTGAGGGCCTGGAGAAACCAAGTCTCAGCAAATTGTTGGCTGCCACTCTGAGGCTTCAATGAGTTTTTTTTTTTTTTAGTTCTTTTTGCCAACTCCTATTACCTTCCTGTTTTCTCGCGTTTCATATGATTTACAAAAGTTTCAAAACATTGGAGTTTTAAAGCTTCCCCGTGTCGCAGCCCCCTGGTGTCCGGATCGAGCGCAAACGTTACCGGGACGACCTCGCATCTCTGGTGAGCTCCACGGCCTCCGACGACCTCTCGGAGATGGACTGCGGACGCTCCTCTTCCTCCTCTCCCAGGTAGGGCACACTGCCACGTCGTTACCAATATCTTTGCCGCAGGGGCCAATTTTTAAGGAACATCCGACGCGTTTGAAGGGACACTGAACGTCCAAAAAACAATTCAAGTTTACTTGGAATGAAGAGCGTGCTGGTAGGGGTAAAATATAAATAAGGGAAGGACATAAAAGACGAGGACAGACACGACGTTTCGGAAACGTTGTGTCTGTCATCGTCTTTTATGTCCTTCCCCTATTTATATTTTAATTCAAGTTTGTTTATTTGTTTCTTTATTTCTGACACAAAGGTCTCGGAGAGAGGCTAAAAGGCAGATACATTCTGCCTGATGAGCCCTAGTCACCCTCCTGCATTGCATTGGCAGGCAATAAAAATATATATGTAGTAAAAAGAGAAAAACAAAACAAAAAAACATTGGAAGAAAACAAAACAGCACAATACTGTAAGTGCCTAAATTGGACACTCATGGGAGAAAATATATGGCAAAATTGCTAGGCAATTGTTTTTCATACGTGAAACGTTCTAGTATCACAAATGTTTAGCAAAACTCTGAGTTTCTAGACGCCAGACGCCTACGTTCACGGCTCTCTTCATCGATAGTTAATGTGTACCATATGTACACTTCATAGTTGTTCCTAGAATGAAGCGATACTATCTCTAATAGGGCTGATAAACCTGACGATCTTCAGAGCAGAGCCTTGCACATTTGCAAGCTCCTCTCCCTCAGAACGCACAGGTGGTTGAGCACCCCTCGCCTACCTCACTCCTCCTCGTCCACCACTATGGTCTACCACTCTCCATTATCCAATCAGCATCGGGCACCTCACTCCTCCTCCCCACCCGTCAATTAACCAATCAGTGTCGAGCCTCGCGGCCACACTTTTATCTGGGCTTCAAGAAATGCCAAACACCTGGCCAAAAAGATACACAGGGTCTCTTTGTTGTCCCTAAGATGACTTGAAGGCGAAAGCCCAAGCGCCGATGTAAACGTGATAGCAAACCTCCAAAGACAGCGCGCTCTCTGACGACGCACTTTTGGCGCTGTTTCACTGGTACCTTTCGTTTTGGTACCTTCGTGTCGCCGGCATGTTTTCATACTTTCGTGTCGCCGACGTGTTTTCGCTTAAGGACTTTGAAGGTCGACTGAATGATGAGACATATAAGGCTTTCGCCTTAATAATGTTTCACATTCATATGAAACTTGGCGTGAATAAATAAAATGGTGCAAGAACAGCCACAAGGGCAAATAGATGGCTCACACAAACCCTACTGTGGTTCAGTGAGTCTTTTACTTGTCCTTGTGTGCTTTTCTGACGCTGCTTTATTTATGCTAGTCAAAAAATACCCCTCACACACACAAAAAAAAAAAAAAGACGAAAAGAAAAGAAAGAAAAAGAAACAACATTAGTGCAAAATTTACATTGTAAGGCACACTTTCAGTTACATGCAGTTCCGAGACATGTTTCTATTTAGCGACGTCAACCCCGAAATAGAAAAATGTTTCGGAATCTTTTAAATGACTCTTTCACAATGTTAATATTCTGCCAAACCTGTGAAAGTTTGTTTTGGGGCATTAAAGTGCTTTTCAGGCACTTAAAAAATTATAACTTACCTCTATAACTTCGCCTAAAGCCGACTAATGCAGAATGTGTCGTGTGTTTAAGTTGACCGTTTTCAATTTATTCTGACCTATTGCGTCCGTTTCGCCCATTTGGCACTTGGAGCAATTTCTTGTGGAACGAGACACAAACACGCGACACATTCTGCATCAGTCGGCTTTAGGCAAATTCTCGAGGCAAGTCATAATTTTTTATTCTCTTTCGCATCTTTTTCGTTTGTGTTCTTATCAATCTTTGTCTTGCACTTCACCTTCTCTCCGGTCTTCCTCTCCATTGTGGTGAATGTTTTCTTCCTACACTCGCGGTAAGCTTCAAGATGTTTGGGGCCCGTTTTCTTCCTAGGCGTCGCAGTGCGGTAGCAAGCCGCCGCAGTTGATGAACCACTGCGGCTCGTTACAGCGTACACTTGGTGCTACAACATTTTGCAGCCACACGAGTAGATATGTGGCAGCTGAAATATTGCTTTTCCAAGCCACCCCGATTGCACAGGGATAGAGCATCGGACTGCTGACCGAGAGTTCCTTGTTTGATTCGTGTCCGGAAACAAAATGATTTTTGTGAAGAAACATGACCGTGTTTATCATGTTTTTCGTCGCATCCTTTTGTGACGTTCTAAACTTAAGGGCGGACACTGGCTAGAGAGTTAACTTCTGAACTACTCAAGTGATAAGAATGAAATTGAACTACGTGCCATGGGTGGTAGTTGCACCCTCCAGGCGGCACTGCTGTCGCTGCACTCTCCTACACTTTTCATCACCAACTCGGAAAGCTGAGAAATTATACGGTTTCTTCGAAGCGGAATTTCGATGTACCTTTACTAAGAAACTACTTATCCGATTACACAGAAACCTGTACAGCTTATAGCAAAATATCTTGTCAACAGTTTGAACCTAAAGGTTTCAAGAATTCACTAAATTATAATATTAAAAAAATTAAGATATAAAAGTTCTCTCATATGGCAATGTCAAGAAAGAACAATATTTTTGTTCCTGCTTTCTGCATGTTCAAACTTAGTTTTTTAAAGTTCTGTTTAAAGCCAGTAACATGTGGAATATACTTGCCAAATTAAATGAGCATGCTACTTTTTGTTGCTGAGAAAGGTACATTAAAAACTGGAACTGAGCCTACGATTTGACACTCCGTTACTAAAAATATAAAAAATACTTTAGTAGAAAATCAACAGAAAAGTTAATCTCAAGGGTGTAACCATTTAATACATAAAATTTCACAATAAAATATCCAGTAGCTTTTGAGATACAAAATTAAAACCAAGATGACTCGTTTGCTAGGATGTGCAAATATTCAAAACTTCGGATACTTCACAAATAATGCTTACTATTCGATTCGACTAGCTTTGCACTTCGCTGTGCGAAGTATTTGAGTTCTTCGAATACTTTGAAAACTATGGAATAACGCGGAACTCGCTGATTAGTGTCAACTCGCGGTCGAGTTCCGTGTTTTGCTTTTGGACTGCAGAGTATGGTTTTGAGCTTGGAAAACATAAAAAAGCAACGTAAGTACCCTAAGTGCCTTTTTTTGTTTGTATGAAGCACTGGAAAGATATTGGCACGCAGTAGCGTGATTTGTCCTTTGCTTGCCATGATGTCTCGATTGCGGAGTTGGCGAAGTGGTCGTGGTGCAAACGCTGCGATAGATTTGATGAGCGGCTACGATTTGCAATGGCACGTGCATCATCGAGAGTGCAAACGCGACGGACCACACTCACGGTCAGACCTTCGTACAGCGACTAGAGTAGCCAAGGTGCTATGGATTCGGATATGGATTTGTGGCTGACCTCAGCTATCGGTGATATCTGGCTTGTGTTATTTTCCGCTTGATTTTCCGTTTCATCAGTTTGCCAGTATTCCCTTTGTTATTTATTTTTACCCATTTTCACTGGTAAAAGTGAGACTTGCTCCCTCTACCAAATAAAAAAACATATTCTTAATTTGTTCGTTGTTTGTGGCGCCCTTCTGTCGACAGAACTATTGGACCCGGAATTGAGCATTCTTGTTTGAAAGGCGACATGGCCTCGGAATTCAAAATTTTTTAGAAAAAAGCGTTCTTTTCAAAAAATGACATGTTTATGCTTATTAACTCCCAAAGAATGGTTTCAGAAACTTTGATTTATAAACATGTAGGGATTTATCTCAGAATAAATTATGTCGACATGTTGGCAGCCCTCAGAGTCAGCAGGAGCAAGTTTTTTCCGTTTTTATTTACCGCTACTTCATACTCGCTTAACCTAGCCAGAACATTCCACCCCATTGAATGTGCTCATTTACCTAGGGATTTTAGCTCCATAGAAGCTTCAAGTTTAAAGTATCAGTGGCCAGGAGGACCCAGTACATCCCAACTGAAAAAATCTCTGAAAATTTAGTATGAGCAAACTTATTGGTTGAGACCTGAAACAGGGTTTACGATTGGTTCTTTTCGGTGACATGATATTGTGTCATCTTCAGTAACGCCCTTAACAGTACCTTCCACTTCAGATCCTGATTCCTGCTTTGCTGCTCTTTCTCAGTGTGATTTGCCTCTTAGTTCTTGCCAGTTTATCTGTCAGTGAATGCCTGCTACAAAGTTAGCGTGCCTACAAACAACACAAACTGGTAGCTATTGCCAGGGGAACAGGGAAGTCTCAAAGAGGAAGGTGCTAACAATGCGCCCGGTGACACTTTGCCTACCTCGGACTCACAGAAAAGAAAGAAACCTAAAGTTGAAACCTCAAATGCAGGGAGTGGAAGCGCTGCGCCAATTGCGCCACCCCTGCGCCAATTCAACTTCTGCGCCAGCCTGCTCCAAAACTCCAATTTCAGCTTTTTTGTGTGTGTTTTCTCTAAATTTAGCGGAAAACGGTCGGCCACTGGCCACCATGTGGTGTGTACTTGTTTAGGCTCAGTGCGAGGACTCGTACCAACTCGACTGGGGCTCCGAACCACGTGTAACCGCAGGGCGAGGCGTCGATTTTAGTTCATCGAGAATGAGATATCGATTTTGACTACAAAGAGCTTGATACACGAACACATCGGTTTGGTTTCGGGCCACGACCAACTTTTCGGGCATAGCTGGTTGGAGCGCGCATGCAGCTGCCCGTGGTCCCTATTTGGCCGCGATCGTGGAGCTGGTGCCTGGCACTGCGTGGGCTACCTCGGCCATCAACATGAGCAGAAGTGGTCTTTATTAGCTTTTACCTGTTATTTCGGTAGCGCACATATTGTGGCGCTTTAGCCGTTAAGAAACACGCATTCGATGTTAGTTACGCTTGTTTTAGGGGCGTAAGCTCCTAAGGCGTGGGTCTGTCCCTCCTAGTTGTGGGTATGTAGCCACTTCGAGGTTTAGTTTATGAATGGCTCAAGAGATGGCGTGTTCCGGAATTAACTTTATGTAGAGATGACAGATGGCGCTTAGCTCATGTTATAAAAGGCACTCGCTCTTGGCGCTGCTCGTAGTTTAGCTGGATGGAGGCAGTAGACAAGGCTGTGGAGCGGAGAGCGCGCAAGGCGGCGGCAGCGCGCGCTCGCAGACAGAATCCAGCCGTGCGAGAGCGAGAGGCCGAAGCATGTCGTCAGGCTGCGCGTCGACGCCGCCAAGATCCGGCCGTGCGAGAGCGGGAAGCCGAATCGCGTCGTCAGTCTGCTCGGCGACGCCGCCAAGATCCGGCCGTACGAGAGTGGGAAGCCGAAGCGGCACGGCAGCGTCGCCAAGATCCGGCCGTACGAGAGCGGGAAGCCGAAGCGGCACGGCAGCGGCGCCAAGAGGATCTGCAGAACGTCAGGGAACGGGAAGCGGCAAGAAAGCGCGCGTATCGGCAGGCAGACCCCGATGCAGCGAGAGCTCTGTGAGGCGTCTGCAAAACGCATCAGGCGAGCTCAGCCCGAAGGTGCCGACGCGCGGTTTAAGCGAGACTTTCTAGACGTTTCGTTCGGCCATAGCTGTGGTGTGTGTGATAGATTGTGGTTTGTATACACACACACACAGTGTTTCTCACGTCTTTACATGGCGATGAGTGGGCGAATTAACGGAAGAATCGCTGGTTTACCGACGATTCACTCCGGAGCTTCGCCCACTCATCATCATTCACCACGTGGATATGCTGTGACTTTTTTCTTTGCGAACGCAGTTAAGAAACACGCTCTATGTTAGTTTAGTTTGTTTTTCTGCGAGCGCATGCACATGCGTCAACATGAGTAAAAATAAATGGTCTTTACTAGTTTTACCTGTTATTTGGTAGCGTACCATATTTGGACGCTTAGCCGTGAAGAATCGCGAGCACAGGCACATGCGTTCTCGAGCTCAATTTGTCTTGTCAAACGAAACCAAAACCATCATTCTGTGCGCGAATGTGCACGCTGTCGTGTGTTGTCTCCGCTCGTCAGACCACTGGCGAAAACAATACCCGCGATCTTAAGCGAGTTGGATAATGGGCCGCGCTACACACGTTTTTGTTTCTTTCCTTTAGCGTGAGGAGTGGGGTTACATCAGAAATGCCGTACAACACCCTGCCACTGCCGATTCCTGTCGTGAACGCACCTTAACTTGCTATAGCCACTCTACTCGTACAATTTTCGGGTATAGGTGTATCGATGGAAATAAAGATTTATTATTGGTTTATTATCTTGTTGGGGGGGGGGTAAAGAGAAGCTGGTGGGCTCTTTTATCACGTAAGAAGGCAGCCTGCAGTGATTTAGTTTTCTGGGTACATGTTTACAATTGGTCTATTCTCTATTGAATAGACGGTTTTGTACTGGCGTGGCTCAAGTTGTGCTTTTATTGTCGGGGCTCCCATATAAAGTCTATCATGACTCTGCCTGCTGCCGGAATGGTTCTCAAAGCCTTTCCTTTGCATAAATTGCCAATATTCTATATTTCAATGCAATAGAAATAGAAAGGTATGTATGTATGTTGCTTAAAAATTATTCTGCGATGTGCATGGATATATTTTTGCTACATTTTCACATTTAGCAACAACAAATCACTTTTAGACACCTGTTTGACCTCCGTGACCTGCTCCAAAACCTACTTCTACGGCTACAAAACTTACTTTTGCTGCTCCTGAGCTGCTCTAAAGCGAGCCTTTTACTGCTCCAAAACTGCTCCAAAGTGGGACTTTTGCTGCTCCAGCCCTGCTACAAAAGGCTCTAGCCCGCTTCCACCCCTGCAAATGCATTTTGCTCAGTTTCACTTTTAGGAAGCGAGCAAGCCGGCCGCGTCGCGGCGGTCGCCTATTGTTCGCCGCGACCTAGCGGTAGCCGCCGCAGGAGCATCGGGGAGCAATGGCGACGAACAGCACGGCGGACAGTGTCCTTGTCGTGACTACGACGGAACTTAAGGCAGTTACGAATTCGGAAAGTTCCTTCGGTAGCCGGTGCCGCCGGCGCAGAATCAATCGGGAAGTAATAGCAACGAATCAGCACAGAGGACAGGGCGATATACTAATCCTGATAACTTCTTTGGTAGCCGGTGCAGAATCATCGTGGGGAAGCAATGGCAGATGAGGCACAGCGGACAGTGGTCCCGCATGACTACGACGAGATTTAAGGCAGAAAGCTTCTTCCGTGGTGCCAATATGACGAAGGAAAACTCCTACATGAATCGCCGCGTGTACGACGTGAAGGAGGTTCGTTTCAACGGACAAGTGGATGGCTACGGCCCGCCGACTCAAACAAAATAAGCGTGCCCGCAAAAATTTAGTCGGCGTTGAGTGGACTGCGGTAATTATGTGCGTTTATTTCTGAATCAGCTTGACAATAACTGGGCGATTGTTTTCACGCCTTCCGCGACTTCCACTGACCATCTTCCTGTTGGCTGATGGAAACATCCAAGGGTAGGCTGTGGGTACGACCGCATTCCGCTTCTCGATTCCGATGAAGTATTTGCTGCATACTTTAGAGTTTGCCGTTGGTGTCAATGCTGTTCCATCGTCGCTTAGAATAGAAAACAGTTAATTGTATTATCGTGCTGCAGCTTAAGCAAAGCGCCAACTGAAAGGTAAGAAACGCCACTCAACCTGTATGGACGCACAAGTCGCACCCAGGCAACACTCCTCCCAGGTCGCGCAGCACCCGCCCGTCACGGCTTTGAGGGGCGCATGTAGTACTTCGTGCCGTGTGCGATCTTGCACGTACTGTTGCAGCCGGCCACGCAGCAATTGTTGCGCCTTTCTTGGTGCGGAATAGCCATCTCAGACATTACCTACAACGCACATCCAACTGCAGCGACTGGCAGAAGTTCCCCGATGCAACGGACCCGTTTGCCGCTAGGGGCGCCCTGGTCGGGGCTTGAATTAGATCTGCACGGTTCCTATGAGGGAAATGTATCATTGGACATTTTGAAAGTGTAAAGATTACATTCAGTGGTGTCCTTGACTGAAATTTTCCGAGGAACAAGTTAGGTACTCATAATCTGAAAAGCTAAATTCTTCATGACAAAAACTAAATATTTTAAAAACTCAGAAATTTGTTGAAATCAAGTTTGCTTGCATTTTCTACAATTTATTTTTACCTAACTTGCACTATGGGTATTCTACTTAACATTAAACCAAACATTTTGTGGATTGCAAGTATTATTTTTCTTAGATACATTTCCTAATAAAGTAAATTTTTTTTCTTGAGCTTGTTAAGCATAGTATGTTGTAGAATTAGCCTATAAGACTGAAACTTTAGATGTCATCAATCCTAATGGGGTTCAATTCATCCTGAAAGTTTGAATCAATTTGAGACATTGGTTCAAAGTTGACCCCCAGGCCATGTCGCCCCTAATTCACATCAAATAGAAAATATTTGTTTTTAAAATTGTCTTTTCGAAACTACTATTCGTATTCGAAAATATTTGATTCGATTTGATTCATAACCTTTATTATTCGATTTGCTCTGAAAGATTTTGATATTCGCACACTTCTATTGTTTACCTCACCATTCCCCTTTAAGAACAGGTCGTGTCGATGTCGGTCGTAGTTGTGTGCAAGTGTGTGAACAGGCCTTAAGAGTACATCTTAATATTTTATATATGTTACATCACGAATGGCAGTATAATGTTCAAGATCAGGATCTCCCTTAAAGGGACACTGACTAGAGTACTCATGCATGGCAATTTTTTATTAAAGGGCAACTCTGCTCAATTCGAAAAATTTAGGCTTACATGTGATTCCATTTCACATAAGTACTACTCAACAGCTCTGATCGTCTTCGGATTCGCGAAATGTTGAATATTATTTGTGTAATCTTAATTTAAACATCAGCTGATACCGAAACCGAAACTCTCGGCTGCGTCAGGCAACATTGGTCTCGTGTCCTCAGAGTCATGGCCACGTCACGCCGAACCACGTGGTCTTGTGACATTCGTGGGGGTGAGGTAGAGGACACGCGACGCGGGCAGGTCGCTTCGCATGGCGTGGACGGTGATGGCCCGGGGGAGAGGGGGAAGGGAGAGACACGAAAGAGGAGAGGGGGAGCGGAGAAACCGGACATGCAATAAACACGGAGGGCAGCGCAAACTAGTGCATCCGCGATTACGGGGATCACGTGGACGCCGTAGAGCCAACACCGGGAGGAGAAACTCATGACGTCATCTTTCAATTTCGCTCTGAGAAGTAAAAACAACTAAAACGTGAGAATGACGTAGTCATTCGCTCTGGCGCAGTGGTTCAACGTTGGCCGCTCCAACTCCGTCGCATTGACTGCGCTGACGATTGCGCCTCACGTCGCACGCTAGAGTTGGCAGATTTCGGCGACTTGGCTCGTTTGAAAGTTTGCTGGCCAGTTTATTAAATATATAGACATAATTAGATCGTAATATTTGACATGGGGTCTTCCTATATGATACTGAAGAGGGCTGCATAATTTTCTAAATATCAAAAATGAAGCGGAGTTGCCCTTTAAGGCGATGGACTAGAAATCCATTGGGGTCTCCCAGCACAGGTTCTGAATCCTGTCTGGCTGCGCAAACATATTTTTTTCATTGTTTTTTTCATAATTTTTTATCTTTTCTTCATCTTTTTTTCCCCCCCTACACATTGTTCAGTCGACCTTCAGAGTTCTTGAGCTGAAAACACTTTGGCGACACGAAAGGCAAACCAAAACGTTCACGTGATCACTCAGGCAAATTTGAGGCAATGAAATTAAGAAGGATGACAAAGAGAATTAAGGAGAATCAAAGTGAATTAAGAGGAATTAAAGTGAATTAAGAGTAATTAAAGAGAAATAAGAGTATTGATTGGGAATTAGGAAGGACTATAAAGCAAATTAAGAGGAATCAAAGTGAATTAAGAGGAATCAAAATGAAATAAGAGGAATTAAAGTAAATTAAAGGACACATGCAAAGGAAAAAAAATTTTTTTTTAACATCCTGGTTGGCGAAAAGGAAGTCATAGAAACGAATTTACAACGAAAAAGAAAACTTTTAGAGCTATATTTATGGTGCAATACGAATTTGTAGTTGGCAGCTCGCAGGTGCCGTGGAAAAGTGGTCTCTGTTTGTCACGTGACTGGTCCATATTTGTCACGTGGTGCTTCGCGTTTCTTCGGAAGCTTTCTATGGCCTCTAAAAGTAACTTATTCATCTATGTTTGAGGTATAACAAAAAACTAAGATTACTAAGTAACTTTTAGAGCCCAAAGGAAACTCCTGAAAAGCGCTAGCAGACGGCAGGCAGCGCCCGAAGCAGACGAACTTGTGCGGCAGCGGCGACGGCGAAGTGGAGAAATGCTTTGAAGCGGCGTCGCACAACGCTGAGCGTGCAGCGGCGGCTTGACTTTGCAGTGGTGGCGACGCAGCGCGGTGGCGCACATGCCTACCACGTGACCGGCGGTGGCCTCCCACGGGTGCCAACTACCATCTAGACTGTTTAAAAAAAGTTTCTTTCCTTTGCATGTTTCCTTTCAGAGGAGATAAAGCAAACTAGGTGGATGACTGAGCAAATTAAGGGAGCACAAAGTGAATTAAGACAATGACACAGCACATTGAGAAGGATGACTCAGCATGTTGACTCAGCACTTTAAGAAGGATGGCTCCGCGAATTAAGGTAGCTAATTAAGGGGGCTATATGAAAAATGAGATTGAGAAGCAAAGAAACTCATGTGTCTGGCTTTAATGCATCGACGCTTGGGCTGTCACCTCAAAGTCATCTTAGGGATAACATAAGAGACCCCGTGAATTTTCGAACATCACCTATGAGAGTCCAGCTACTCAGAACACAATAGGCCCTTTCCAGAACTCATTGTCATCTGGTGGCACAAATGGCAGCTTTATCTTTTACCATACTTCAATGGTGGCAAGGAACCTGTAGTCTTCAGTATTTTATCAGGCACCGTAACTCTCGCAAGTCAACAGCAAACGAGGATGTGCGCTTCACTGTACAGTTCTTTCTCAGTGTCGATGGGGAGAAAGACAGAACCAGTCAGAACAGAATGCCAACCCACATAGACGCCTTGATAAAGGTCTATAGATCAAAGGGCTTTAAAGTCGACTCTGTGCTACTAACATTGACGGAGCCCGAATTAAAGAAATGAACACTTACGCAGCTCTTTGATCCAAATCCTGCTTCGTGCATCGTGCGGAAGCGTCCCGGCTTAGGGAGCTTAGGAGAATCTTCGACTTCTTCCTTAATCAGTAAACAGAAGGCCTCCATTAGTAGAGCACATATGCCATTTTTCAGATGATGATACTGATCTGAGGGGCCAGACTGAATTTCGGAAAAGGTCTGTCTACGGCTCCAAATTCGTATTGTTTTTGCCCGAAAACCGCCGGTTAAGAATTGGCTGGTTTCAGGCACGCTCACTCTCTCTTTTATGGTCACGTGCCGTTCAAACTTATGTGTACCAAATCTACTCAATTTTAGTGGGTCATCTAAGTCAAACATTCATTATTAGAAATAGTAAAGAGTGGGAACCCCGCTTTTCGTGGCTTCCAAAAAGGCTGGGCAATATGTCGGATCGAAAAAAAAAATAGTTGCGCAGATCACGGTGAAGTACATGTACACTCCATTCTCAATATGGCTACGTACCACGGGCTGGACGATGCAATGGCGGCGCAGGAGAGACCAACGTTGCAACGGACGTGGGACCGCTACTTCAAAACTGTGGTTCGTGGTACCGGCCTATCGACCTTGAAGCTCCAGAACAGTGAGGGGAAGGGTAAAATAAGTGCGAAACAATCGCACAGCAAACGGTTCACGCCAATGTCCTCATCGCTGTGGTCGTCTGCTTCACACGTTCGAGAAGCGGAGGAATGGAGAAAACGGGTAGGAAGGGACAGCTGCGTGACTTCCGGCTACTGTCTTCTTCGAGCCTCCATGCACATGTTTCGGTTTCAAGCAGTCGAGTGTTTTGGCTTTATTAAAAGTATACGTGACTCTGTAGCAAAAATATTGATTGGGCAGTCTCCTGAGACCATAACAAATCACCTGGCAAAAAACTATAACATTTTTTGTTGGGGGGTGTTAGTGTACCTTTATACCTGAATTTCATGTCTACTTACAACTGGCTGTGCAGGAGTGCATCCAGTCATAGGCATTCACAAGAGCCTTAAAAACATTTTTCGAGCCACTCTGTCGTCAGCTGTTGTAAGAGTTAGAACAAGCCTTTAGGAGCCAGTCCTAAGACGCATCCTGCATTGAACCATGTTTTCAGAAGTTTGGTGTCTTTTTAACAAGGTGCATGGGCAGCTTAGGCCATTGAGAGCTTTTCAACTCGTACTGGACAAGTGACTCGACTGCTCTTTCGTGACTTGCAGGTCCAATGCCCGCACCGCACCCACGCACGACTGCAAGCTGGGCCTGGAGCCAGACCCCAGCTTCACCAGCGGGGCGGGGACCCCCTTTGGGAGTCTCGACCGGAGACTAGACCTGGACCCCACCTCGTCTCCACGTGTGGGCAGGGCACGCAGGTGCGTGGCGGCCTGCCTCGAGGCCGGAGGAGAGTCTAGAGGCCAGAGAAATAGGTAGACGGGTCGTAAAGCACGTTTATTCAATGACGCGCACGCTGCCTTTTTTTTTTTCGGGGTATATAAACTGGGGAGTGCGTTGAATTGCGAGCACATTACAGCAGTTTAAAGGGGCCTCTGCAACAACTTTTTGACTGGCTTTAATTTGAACCGAACCTAAGCGCACTGAACGTAGTAACTTAATGAAACTTTTATTTTCGCAAAATTCGCTTTATTTTAAAAGTTATAGGCAAATTAGAATTACAAAAACAAGCAAAAAATAACCTCCTTCATGACGTCGTAGGTCCTGGCTTGAGTGGCCGTGAACTAGAGGAGGGATAGTGAGCTCATCGAGCGCTCACGGCTGCCGCACTCCGTGTCGACGGCTCGAGAGGGCGCCACTAAACCGTGTGTTGGATAGGCTGTATGAAGCGGGCGGCCAGGGCGGCTCGCATTGCATTTGCTGCGCGATTAAAGACTATTTCGGCATAACACTTCATTGGCCACAAACGACAGCAAACACGGGGTAAAGATCAGTACAGAACGGGAGCCACTTCGCGCTGCCATACCGCCAAATGGCCTTTCTACGCTCCGGGACCTTTCTACGCTCGCCGTTCGTCGGCGCCTCATCCCACTAGCCCTTTCTAGTATGCGCCGTTTTTTCCGCCGCTTGGTGGCGGGTATGTCGACGGGTCATTTCTTGTTTCCGTACTTTATAAACTGCATTTGTTTCTTTTCTGATCTAAAATACTGAACAAAAACTACTTTCATACATAATTGAAACGGTTCGCGACACTTATATTTTGTATCTCGACTAAAAAAAAAAGCTTTAGCGGCTCTGACCAGTAGTAAGGCCAGGACCTAAGACGTCACATTTTGCGCGCTTTCGGTACCGCGGGTACGCCCTCGTCGGTGGAGGAGGTTTCCGCGTCGTCCGGTTAAAATATGACGCACTGATATTTAGTTACTCTCTCCGTGCCCGCTGGCTTGCCCGAACCCCAAGAGACGTGGAAACCGCAAAAAAGGTAGACGCTTAAATATGATTGCAGGGCCCCTTTAAGTGTGGTAAACTTTTAGGGGCAACTGCAATGTCTAGCTACAAAGTGCTTTTACTTGCACCCTTAAGGAACACGAGTACTGTCGAGACCGGTTTATAACAGAGTCGGCTGGAATCGAATATCACTTTGCTATATACGCTCTCTATGTTATATATCGACTTAGTAATAGTAATGTGCAAAAAAAGAATAATGCGGGCTATGCGGGCACAGGTCTATTGCGCCTGCAGAAAGCGGTCGAGGCTTCCCTGCACGTCCGCTTTCCCGAGCGTGCGTAAGTTAACATGCAAGCAGCTCTGATCGGGTAGAGATCCTGCACGAGGCGCAGCAGAGACTGTTTCGATCGCTGCGACAGCCGCCGCCGGGACGCTGCCGCGGTGGAGCGGCATTTCCTTGCGTTTGTGCGCGCTTTCGTCGTAGGCCGAGCACGCGTCTGTTTCTTAAGGAAATTGCCGTCCTCTTTCCGGGCCGAGGTGCCGGCACCGGAGCGCAGCGTGCGTGCTCGCTTGCCATCGTTGACTGGCTGCGACTCGCTGAATTGGCGCTTCAGCAAACCCAGACCCTTTCCCCGCAGAAAGCAACCACGCCAGCCAGCGATGCCGACACAAAACACGAAGCAAGCAGAGGTGCTACCGCACCGGCACCACGCCACGAAGCACCACCACAAAAGCGAGCTACGAGGGGGAATCGAAAGCATTCATCATCTGCAAAACGCTCCCCGTCCTCTCCGTCCGTCTTCCTCCCCGCGCACGCGGACAACCCAACACACGTGCACGTGCGTCAGTCTTCCCAGGGAGGCATAGATCGGCCGAGCCATCACATTGAGGAGTGGAGAGAGTGTACGACCATCTCGTTGAGGTGGAAAGAGTGTATGACCATTCCGTGAGCGTCGGCGGATTTGATGGTGCAGAATTCAAAAATAAATCTTGCGCCCGTCAATATTGCTGGAAAAATTTTTTTTTTTGCGTAACATTTATTTTTTGAGAGGGCATGTCCCAACCAGACTGTTTAAAAAATTTTTTTTCTTTTTAGTGTTATTTAAGGGATACTCCAAATTCCAAATCGTTTAATTTTTAAACCCAAAAGTAGCACGTGTGAGAAAAATAGATGTTTTTTTTTTTTTGTTGTAGGGAGTGTGGACACGTGGCCAATTCTCGCAAATGAATTGGCCAATGTCCGAGGACCATGGCAACCGCCCCCGCTGAAAAAGACTGATCCTCCCGTGATTCCTAGTGCAGGACAGCCATGGTGTCAGGCCGCAGGAAGAAAGCACCACGACTACGCCGAGATCTTCTGCCCCGAGCCGCCGTGAGCTGGCACGACTTTGTGTGTGCTCCCAGGCCAGGGGGGGAGGCCCCCACACCACCCCTGGGCTTCCGCCTTCCGGGCCAGTGGAGGGGCGCTCCCGGCCCACAGATCATTTTCAAGCGGTGATTTCTGCAACGGGCCCGGAGAAGGACTGCCCGCCTTTTTGGTGTATCCCAGTGGCATTCTGGAATGCGTAGCATTTATAGATTCTCCCGCGGTGTCGTGACATCATGAGCGTGGCAGTGTCACTCGAAGGCCTGGCGTCACGCCAGACCATCAGAAAGCTGCGTGTGGTCGTGTGACCCCGCGTTCCCCGTGGACGTTGCTGTGTGTCGCGCGACGACGGTCACACTCGCGGGACAAGCCGCACAAGCACCATGAGGTCATTCCCTTGGTTTCACGTGAGGACGTCATGGGGAACTAGCTCAAAACGCTCGTAATGCTACGCGAACGCTACGACGACATCAGCTTGGCATCACCATTGAGGCTACATGTCACACACATGTGAATTGTGCTAAGATTCAGCCCTGCAAATGCTACGCCCTTAAGACGCCAACGAGTTTCTATTTCATAGCTTAGCCAGTGGAACCGGTTTTTAAAAAGGCACTCATTCGCCCAAAATATTCTTGAGAGCAAAACTTACTTGAAGCTCCTGCTCAGGGCAAGAAGTTTGCTCGCGTTACATGTGTCCACAGTGGAAAACACTCGGAAGAGCCTCGGGCACGATTTAAAAAAAGAAGACAACAACGAAATTTAACGTAGGTTTGTAAGCGGCCAATGAAGAAGACGTCAGAAAGATAATTAATTGTATCTTACTCCTTGGGACAAAGTCGGGATCTAGATTGTGCAGCATGTTGTGAGGCTCTTTCCCCATTGGGGTGACAACGCTTTGCGGCAGCACGGGTGTGTAGATAACGCACGAAACTATGAGACTCCTTCAAAAATAGCTGTTTGTCCGCGCTCATCCTGTGACTCTAGCGACCCTTATCTCAGCCAAAAATTCTCCCACTCGCCTGAGCTGTGCAAACCCGGTCAGCGCAACTCCCCTCCCGCAGTGTGCGCGTGGAGTTGGCCGGGCTTTTCTTGAAATTTTTTTACTCTGTTTGCCTGTTCACATTGCCTTCCCTTTCTGTGTTATCTTCCACTGCGACAACCGGGAATACCAGGGCTTGTATTCTGCTCGGCCTTCGCAGGAAACAAACAGAGAAAGTGAAACGTCATGCAGCCCGCGATGTGGACTGTTCTCGAGCGTCCTTCGAGGATTATATCCATCGAGATAATCTCCGGGAAAATTCTTCCCATGCTAGGCTGCCGGTCTCCTGCTAGAAAGATAGCTGATAGGGTTCGTGGTGGGTTGGGGATGGAATACGACAGGTTCTGCTCATTTGCTTTGGTGTCGCCTGCAAAAAAGCAGCTCTCTTCGAAACGTGCCCAAAGACGTGCCGGAGTCCGTCCGATCGTCGGTGAAGTGACTCGTCGACACTGCATGTGGGATATGCTGCCTCATTTGAGATTCCCAAGCAAATCCTGTTCGGAAAACGCTGCGCCGTGGGGTATGTGCAATATTTTGTTCTGCTTAATGAGACTACGCTAAAACTCGTAAGCTGTGTGCTTGGGATTCACCCATGCGTCTCTCCTATCGTATGTGGTCAAATATTTTCGACAGTTAAGACCTTTCTAGATTGACACGGCTGAGTGTGTGGTGTAGTACAAAAGTCAACATAAAATGAAATAGACATTCCAGTTGCATTTGTTCTACCAGTGCACAGACTCACGAAAAAATAGCTTTCATTTGTTTGTTTTTGTTTCCAAAAATAGTCCAATGCTATCTTCAAAAACCTCTAGAAATTCTATACGCCATAGAACAGAAAAGAGACAACAATGAGGCCTTGAATTCAGCCACGACCAGCGTCCGGAAGTGCGCCTACGCAGGCTGCCACGGCCCACCGACGAGAAAATCCAACAGCCCAGCGCAGTCGGGCAACACCGACGTACACTCTCAAAACCAGGGGCACGCGCGCTGTAAATCGCTGCGTTTGAGACTGCCGCTGGAAAGGTCTGCTACATCCATGCTAAACAAAGGAGCTCCACTAGGTCGGAAATAAGGTATCCAGTTACATTAGACTCTCATTAAATCAAACTCCAGGATGCCACAAATTTTGTTTGAATTATCTGAAAGTTTGAAGTATCACAAATTCATCTAAATATGTTGCAAGATAAATGATTTGCAATATGGATGGCCACACATACAAAACGGATATTTGATGATTTCCTCTACATATGCCTACTATAATCATAAGCGGGTATGCCACACAGGAAACATTGGAGAAATGGATGACATACGTTTATTGATCCCTCAAAAATGTTGATTATCTCCAAGGGCTGTTTAGACAGCGCATGACACCTCAAAACAAAATTAAGCTTGTTCATCCAGCAAAAAAGTTGTGTATTCTGGACTATTAAGTGGAGGACACATGAGTGATAAAGAAGATGCGAGCTCCTTTCTTTGGGGCACATCACAGCGGCACAAGCTCTCGTGCATTAAGGGCAGCTGCCAGAGCTACGAGCTCGCGCTTCCAGCCTTCGCTGCGGTACAACGTAAGGTGAAACTGAGTATTGGGGGAATACAGGACACTCGGCTCATTTGCATTAGACGGAGGGATGGCCGCGCCAATACCTCCTGGTCGCGCAGGATAATTTGGGTGTGTGTGATGAAGGATCCAGCGACAAGCCGAAGAGAAGGAAGAAAATCAGCAGAACCCATCCTTTGGGAATGATTACCTGCGTTGTCTGCGAATAGCATCAAGCAGGGTGCGGAGTTATGCGCGTTCGTCCAGGTGGCCGGCACACACTCTAGATACGCCAGCCCACTCTTGAGGCGATTCTAAATTTGTTGAAGACACTTTTCACAGCCCTGCGCCTGCGATCTCCGCAGCCCAGCACGTGCGTTTGTGTCACTTAGGAAGGCGAGCAAAGCACGCGCCATACGCACAAACACTCAAAATGGTACCGACCAGACTTTCTGGCGTCTCAGCTAGTCTCAACCAAACGGTACTCTAAACGGTTGTTTATATCTTTACCATAGGACGCGCTTTACAGCGCTGTCACAGCTACCGGTGCGCGCGCGTTCCATGCACGAGGGCTCATTCCGCTCTCGTGAGGCTGAGCCGAGGTCTCCCGCGCTCGGGAGAGGGTGATGCTAGCGGGAGCGGGTGAGCCGCGCGGAGGGGTGAGCTGAGCCCTCGGTAAGACGCGCGCGCACCGGTAGCTGTGACAGCGCTGCCTAGCGACGATCTGTCAGCAAAGATATAAACAACCGTTTAGAGTGCGGTGAATGACTGCCTTCATAGCTCTGTGGTTAGCGCGTCTGCCTGCTGATCAAAGGGTCAACGGTTCGAATCCCAGCCGGCGCCGGTCTTTTTATGTTATTTATCGACCCGCGCGGCGTAAGAGGTTAGATAGCCAGATAGATAGATAGATAGACGAAGAGTAGCGTGAAGTATCCAAAGAATGCTATTCGCATTAGACGAAACATTTTCGATAGGCCGACGATGCAAAGTCATGTTCCGGAAACGTAAAACTGCTAGGTTTCGCTATTTTCTAACCGCGGTAGCCCCACCAGGCACGTAGCCAGGATTATGCTTCGGGGGGGGGGGGGGGGGGCCGCCACATGACAAAATGCTGTACGCGGGGCGGGGGGAGAGGGCCTCAGCAAAATGGAAGATTTCGGGGGGGGGGGGGGGGGGGCGGTGGGCCGCCCCTGGATACGTGCCTGAGCCGCCACACCAGTACGCGTCGGCGATGAGTCATGCTCCCGTGTGAAAGGTGACTGCTTCTGATCCCGATGCATCACGTCATTTTAATGCGAATAGCATTCTTTGGATACTTCACGCACTTTTCGTCTATGTATCTATCTATCTATCTATCTATCTATCTATCTGGCTATCTAACCTCTTACGCCGCGGGTCGATAAATAAATAAAAAAGACCGGCGCCGGCGGGGTTCGAACCGTTGACCCTTTGATCAGCAGGCAGACGCGCTAACCACAGAGCTATGAAGGCAGTCATTCAAGGCACTCTAAACACCTGTTTATATCTTTACCATCGCGCGCGTTCCATGCACGAGGGCTCATTCCGCTCTCGTGAGGCTTAGCACTGCCCCTAGCTCACCCTCTCCCGCGCTCGGGAGAGGGTGATGTAGCAGCCGTGCTCACCCTCACGGAGCGGAATGAGCCCTCGTGCATGGAACGCGCGCTCACCAGTAGCTGTGACAGCGCTGTAAGGCGCGTCCTATAGTAAAGATATAAACAACCGTTTAGAGTACCGTTGGTTGAGACTAGCTGAGACGCCAGAAAGTCTGGTCGGTACCATTTTGAGTGTTTGTGCGTATGGCGCGTGCTTTGCTCGCCTTCCTAAGTGACACAAACGCACGTGCTGGGCTGCGGAGATCGTGCGCAGGGCTGTGAAAGTGTCAACAAATTTAGAATCGCCTTAAGAGTGGGCTGGCGTATCTAGAGTGTGCCGGCCACCTGACGAACGCGCATAACTCCGCACCGTTTGATGCTATTCGCATTAACGTAGATAATCATTCCCAAAGGATGGGTTCTGCTGATTTGTTGATCGTGTGTCCCCTGCTTTAACCTTATTGAGCGCGTTTCTTACCGTAGCACCGGTTGCACTGCCTCCACGGGCGTTGCTTCGCGACAGGGCACAGCGTCCGGAAAAAGCGCGTCCAACGGAGCTGCGAAAACAAGAAGTATGAATTACACGTAAAACGCCGCTCGAGTTAGGCGGCTTACGAATACATTAAAAGCGTAGTGGGACATCCCAAATTTCGAAATTTGTTTGAATTAGCCGGAAGCACGAAATATCCGTGTGAATTTTCTGCTGCCTACCGCACCGAAGCGAGAGGTCTGTGGTTTGATTTCCACCGTAGGGAAAGTCTTTAGTAAAGACAACTGGGTGCCGTATCATATTTAATACGTTACAATATTTTGCGAAGCGCACCAGTGCTTGGAAGCTGCCCCTACTGGAAATGCATTTTGTGTGGGGTAGAAGTGCTCGTAGCACCCATCGCGACGGAGAGGAACCATCGCATTCTCGAGCAAGTAGTGCGCTGTTGCAGCCAACACTTAATGTTTTTGGGCACTAACGGTAGTTTGGACTGTGGCTGCATCCAGAAGGGCTACATTTGACGCGAAATTCAATGAACATCCGTGACCGCTACAAATCTGCCTCATTGCTACGTGGTGGTCTGTTTCCAATTCTGTAGTTGTGGCTGATATGTTTTGTGCTGTGTTTCTATTATGGCAACACTTTCGAGTCATCCTAACGCGGGCCCCTGATCCTGCGCCTCGCCTTTCTTGTCATCAGGGTCTCGCATTTACTTGAGTGGCTGTCAACGGTATCACGCAATCACTCAACCCACTGCCATCAGGTAGTGTCTCTGGCGAGATATTTTTGCAGTGGAGGCAGAACTATTTTAGAAAGGCTTTCAAAGGGGAAGACCGTGTGGCTTGTGTCAGATAACCAATACAGTACAATCTCGATAAACGGAACCTGAAGGGACCAGGAAAATCTGTTCCATTTATCAGGAGTTTCATTTACTGAGAGTATGTAGTGTAGGTACACTAAAAATGTTGAAGGCCAGCTTAAATGCTGTTTCCACAAGTGCACAATTTGTAAACACCAGCAAGTGAATGTAGAAGGCAAAATAATGACAAAAACACCAAATTGCTGCTTTTGTATATTCACACAAACCGTGTAAAAACGTTGAAGCAATATTCATGTTCTCCATTTCCCTCTTTCCCTGCTCTCCAGGGCGTCTAAAAACAATCACTCACTGAGTAGGAAAAAACGAGGAGATCTTGGTTTGTTTAAGATCCAGCAACCTCTTCTTTCGAATGACGTCGTCCGGTGACGGGAAGGTTCTCACTCCGGGCTCTTCTTAGCCACAACACCAAGCACTTCTCAAGCTCTTCGTGTTCGGGGAGTCGCAGCCTCATCCTCTTTGGTCCAAATTGCGTACTGCTGAACGCACTCCGCAGCTTTTCCTTGTCGTGAAGAATCCTTGTCAGGCTACTTTTGGGAATGGCATACTTCGTTGCAAGCGCCGTTTTCGTGAAGCAACCGCTATCGAAATCATTAATGACTTCGATCTTTTTTTCTAACGTGAGCGCACGGTGTTGTCGCTTCGTGGCCGCCATCGCAGAAAATAGGACACTAGGCCTAAGATGCGAGCAGAACTGCAGAAGCCTTGTTGAGCCAAGCCTACCCAACATAGCCACCTATGCGTAAAAAATGAGAAAAGAAAACTCCCCAAAACCATGCGTACATGCTAATTTTGGGCAATAAAGCTAATAAGTATTAAGAACATTTTTAATACTGTTTTATTACTCAAGAGTTATTTTTCTTTTCTGCGATAGCGAAAAATATGCCGGCGACAAAGTTTCGTTTTCGGTTCCGTTTACCCGGAGGCGCGAGAATTTGAGTTCCGATTAACGGGATTACTTTTACATTGCATGAATACAAAACCAAACAACTCCGAGATAGTTGTTTCGTTTAAGCAACAATTCCGTTTAAGCGATTTCCGTTTAACGAGATTCTGTAATTGCAGGCTACTGTTTGCGATCGATTTTCTGTCTCGACAGGATCCAGTCATCTGAGTGGCCTGGAAAAATGATTTCCGTTTAGATTTTAAATTTCCTCGCAAACTCTGCCTAGTGTGTTGGCAACTTCCTTCTTGTTTGATGGAAATATTAAATTGTTGCGCAGTTTTCTGGCTCTGTAGTCGTAGTTGTTAGCATTTGTTCGGTGATTGTGGCCTTTTTCTCCACGTTTGTCATCTCGACCGTATTTGCTGCGTCTGTTGCGGCCTCTCTTGGCGACTCGTAGAAGACGTGGTTAAAGTCGTTTAGTGCCACCTGGAGACAACAATCCAGCCAGCCAGGATCGCTTCGCTAGTAGTGGGCCTGTCGGAAGAAAGCGGTTGCATTCGTAGAACACGATGGAGGCGGTCACGTGGTCATCGTGGAGACAAACGGCGCCCATGGTGGTTGTAAAGATACCAAAATGTCAGACGCCTTAATCCAGCTTCCTTATTGCATAGGCCGTAGTGTTGAGGCTACAGGTCAAAATCAAATGATGGCTGACCCGTTCACGGTGGTGTTCTCGTGCGGTGCAGACAGTACAGACTGCGTGAACCAAGTTTGAAAAATAAATCACCAGGTTGAGTGGTGTCAAAAATTTTAATCCCGTTATGCACGTTAACTCTAGGGGTGAGTGACGCTGCTAAGTGATAGAGGCTCATGTGAAATTTAGGTGTGCGTATAATCAGTCGCCAACTTCGTCGTAAGTCTGGGTGTTCATTTTGGGGAAGAAAAAAGTCTGCAAAGAACCCATCCCCCGGGACTTGTTTTTCTACGTTGATAGCTGTTATGGGCTTTTCCCACGGTGCTAGGAGTTACGCGCGTTCAGGTGGCACGGCACGGCAGATACGCCAGCCCACTCTGGAGGAAGGCGCAGGAACTACTATTCGATTAGACACTATTCACGGCCCTCACGGCACGATCGGTCCAGCAGCCCAGCACGCGCGTATTAGTGTCACGTAAGGACGGCGTGCCAAATGCACGCGCCATGGTGCACAAACACTCATAGGGTACCGGGCCAGACTTTCTGGCGATTCTCAGCTAGTCTCAACTAACGATACTCTAGAACGGTTAGTTGATATACTTAGCCATAGGGGCACGCGCTACAGACAGCGTAGGCCAACGGGAACTGACATGGCGGACAGGGCTCATTCGCGTCTTCGCGATGCGGTGAACTGCTGCACGGTCGCTACATCACTCCTGTGCCGAGCGGGAGAAAGGGTGACCGCTAGTGGCCGTGCGCAGCCTCACGAGAGTTGCACGAGCCACCTGCAGCATGGAACGCGCGCGCAACCCGCCGTAGCCGTGCTCATAGGTGGACATCGCGGTACGTCCTATGGTAGAGATATAAACAAGTGTTCATGAGTGCAGTAAGGGATGACGCGGGAACCCGCTACAGTCTTACTGTCACGGAAACCGATAGCGCGCACTGCAGACTGCGGATCAAAAGCACGGCATCGCTACAGGCTCGCATGTCACCAGCCGGATCGCATTCCACGGGTCTTTTTCACTTGTTTCTGCGCGAGTTGTTCCCGCGGCGTAAGAGGCGGGAACAGCTCACGCATAGTTACAGCATAAGATCGCGGACATAGACGACAGGAAGTCCGCTGTGAAGCATCGGGAACAGACATAGCTGTTCGCGAGCCCGATATCGCGGAATCACAGACAATCACGGGAACTTCCGCTTTTACATTGATAGCTGCTCTCGGGCTCTTCCGGCACCGCCAGGAATCGCGCCGTTGGTGTCTCGATGCCCGTCGGACATAGCTTGGCGTCCGACGGGAATCCGGAGTGAAGGCGCATGCTTCGACTATTCGATGTGCCAGATATTTGGCCAGAACCACGGGATGGGGCGATCTCTCGGGGAGGGCGCTTTCACGGGATTCCACGGTATTTGCACATCCCTATGAAAATGTCCTATCCATGCAATTAAAAAGACAAATTTTCTCTGAGTTTTTTGAAACCCCCTAACATTACTGAACTTTCTTCTGAAAGTTTCTGAGTGTCTGCTCACTTGTGTGCACTTTTCCCACTTACAGTCGTGTCGAGCGTCAACGGATTGTCGTCTGCGGCAGACAGCAGGATGAACAGTGCCTTCTCGGAGCTCAGCGTTCCGGTGTATGCTGCCGTCAAAGGCGTGAGGACCACCTCTCTGTTGCCCATCTTTCTTTGGGGCTTCATGTCGCACCCACAGCTTGCCTCATTTAAAATTTACTATCTTGCGGTAATTTGTTATTTTTCTTCAGAAGATGTGCTTTATTTAGTGTTTAGTCTTTTTTTTTCTAAAGGGCCAGTCAAAGAAAGAGTCAATATATAGGGTATTCCTTAATTATCTAATGGCTCGCAACCTGTCCAGATAGAGAGAGACGCACCTCATTGAAATTATTGGCGGTGAAAAGTTGTTGCCTTCCTTCCGTTCGGTTTCATGTAGGTGCGTCCGCTTCCGCAACGCTGCGGTGGTCTTCGGACCGTGAACTGGCGGTAGACTCTACAGAGGCTCTTCGTCCAACGACGAGCTCCCATCTTCCGAATTCAATTTCCGAGCAGCGTTAAAAGTCAAAGTCGGAGAAGCCGGTGCTCCGTTTGCCACTGTCGTGAAAACTGCCGACACGCGAAGCGACTCGTCCCGCGTATCCGCGCCCCAGCGATTTGGGAACTATAAATGGCCCCAGCGAGGCAAAAATAGGGTGTGATTGCAATGTTTGCAGTTCCACAGGTCGCAGCAGCGGCACAACTAGCCCCTAGTTGTGCCGCTATTTTGCGACCCTGTGAAAAGAAAAAAACAGATGTGGAGGTTCCCGTCCAAACCGAATCGCCCTGTTGCGGATTCGGACGGGGAACCTCCAAATCTGTTTTTGGCGCCGCACATGTACATCGGAGATCACACATTTGAAAATGACCGCTTAAAGTGGTGGTGCAACCGATTCTTGTACTCTGTGTAAATACCGCCTAGAAGGAATCCCTGACGTTTGTAACCTATAGAACACGCCTTAGTTTTCTTCTTGTAGTCACAAAAAAAATTAAAAAAAAAAAAATCAGCAGAACCCATCCTTTGGGAATGATTATCTACGTTAATGCGAATAGCATCAAACGGTGCGGAGTTATGCGCGTTCGTCAGGTGGCCGGCACACTCTAGATACGCCAGCCCACTCTTGAGCGATTCTAAATTTGTTGACACTTTCACAGCCCTGCGCACGATCTCCGCAGCCCAGCACGTGCGTTTGTGTCACTTAGGAAGGCGAGCAAAGCACGCGCCATACGCACAAACACTCAAAATGGTACCGACCAGACTTTCTGGCGTCTCAGCTAGTCTCAACCAACGGTACTCTAAACGGTTGTTTATATCTTTACCATAGGACGCGCTTTACAGCGCTGTCACAGCTACCGGTGCGCGCGCGTTCCATGCACGAGGGCTCATTCCGCTCTCGTGAGGCTGAGCACGGCCGCTACATCACCCTCTCCCGGGCGCGGGAGAGGGTGAGCTAGCGGCCGTGCTAAGCCTCACGGAGCGGAATGAGCCCTCGTGCATGGACAGCGCGTCGATGGTAAGATATAAACAAGTGTTTAGAGTGCGTTGAATGACTGCCTTCATAGCTCTGTGGTTAGCGCGTCTGCCTGCTGATCAAAGGGTCAACGGTTCGAATCCCAGCCGGCGCCGGTCTTTTTTATTTATTTATCGACCCGCGGCGTAAGAGGTTAGATAGCCAGATAGATAGATAGATAGATAGATACATAGACGAAAAGTGCGTGAAGTATCCAAAGAATGCTGTTCGCATTAAAAGAATGAGCAGCGTTTTTTTTACTCAAATAGGAGCCAGCACGGGGCGGCCACATGATCTGAAGCCGATTGTATGCCATCATTGTTTATCGTAGCGGCGAGCCGGGGTTGCTAAGGCACAGGAGGCGCTGAGTTCCAGACGTCGTTAGGGTTCGGCTATTGTCGTCATTCAAGTCATTGGGTGCAAGCCACTACCTGAATGTCGTGGAGCTGTGGACTACCGCGAGCCCGAATTGAGTGCTGACGCGATGCTCGGGTCCGATTCTCGATCCTCTTTCAGACATTGTCACGGAGGAAATGCGCCCGACACTGCGACCTCCAAACTATGTTGCCAAGTTTTGTGAAGCAGTGATCGCAAGAAAGCGGCTCGCTCTTATTATTAGAATTACACTGCGGCAAAGAGGTTTTTTGGTCAATGGCATTTTGTGCGAGTATACTTGGGTCCCACTAGTGCCAGTAAGCTCGTGTAAGTGAAAAACAATCCCAACTGAATATTGTTGCACCACCTTCTAGCAACGGAACTGCGCGTACCGCGGGGAGGATTTTACTATTTGTTATGTCTTTGGCAAACTATGAACCTTATATTTGCGTGGTGTTTCGCTTTTGCTGGGGCTATTTATGGTCTTAAAATTAGACGCTCCATGCATTTGATGCTCACTTGGCATACCGGCTGCTCCAATGGAGCACTGGCTCTTCCAGTTCAGACTTCCGACGCTTCTCCGAATTAAATTAAGGAGCTCATCATCTGACGGAAAGACTCCGTAAAGTAGCTCCAATTAGGGAATCTGAAGCCGCACGAATGTGGCAGAGCGGATGCGCCAAAATAAAACCAGATGGAAAAATAAATGACATCTGTTTCGCCTTCAATATTTTTATTCTATGTTTCTAAACCTAAACAGCTTGTAAGTTCTGTAAGTACTCCCACTAGATAATTAAGAAAAAACCTGCGCATTGACCCTTTCTTTATACTGTTTTTTTGGAAGCCAAACCTGACCACTGGGTTTTGTTTCCAAAGCGATTTCTGGAAATTTGTGCTCGTAAACTGACAAAGCCCACGAGTGAATGGTGTCAACTATCGAGAATGGGCCCCATTTCTTTACTGGAAATTAAATTGCTCGTAACTTTTGGATTGGATAGTGGCGTGTTCAGGAACTTCAATATGTAGTCCGGACCGTTTGGGCAAGGCGGAGCATTTGATGGTGTACTATCGCAAACAGTACGAGCCGTAAAGCCAGAACGTGTGGCCTTCGATACATGCTGCACCACCTCAAAGCCGATAAAACGGCGTAGTGGAGAAGAAGGGGGCTTCGAGGGTGTGCACATTGAGTGTACACACACTCGCAGCTTCCTCTCTACTACACAGTTCTTTCAGCCTCAGGATAGCTCAGCATGTATCAAAGGCCACGTGCTCTGGCGTTCCTGCTCATACTGTTTGCGATAGTACAGTTGATTTTACGCGGCGAAACAACACAGCATACCATAATATTCCGAGAGATGGCCCACCTAAACTCGAGAGCGAATCGAATGAAAACAGGGAGTGGGCTAACTTCTGGCGTATTCGAGAAAAGTGAAAAAAAAAAAGCTCTATTTTCAGATCATGTTTTTCTGCCAAACTATGTCAATCGCTGCGAGGGACAATGAAGCAAAGATGACCATGCTTTCCAGTCAGCAATGTTCGCTTGTATCTTGCCATAGCTAAATAGCCGCATTTACGCCGAGTTCATCATTGATCCGATCACTACGATTAGTAATATGAGTGGGCTATTTTTTGTTATTAAAAAAGAAGAATAGCAAATCAAGCCAAAAATGGGGTTGGGTTATCTTTTGGGGGTGGGGCATCCCTCAGGATATTGCGGTAAATTTGTTTCGTGGACACTGGGTACAACTGACACTGCTGAAACTCTGTCTGAGAGGTGAAGCATGTTGGGTAGGTTTTCTGATAGGCTTTCCGGCCCGCGGGAACCGTGCGGTCTCCCCAGCGCGCGTCCCAGATCCGGTCGGTGCCCTTCACGGGGGACTCGTCGGACTCTTCGGACAGCGAGGACAACACGCGAGCCACGACCAGTGGGGCGGATACGGAGTCGAGCCTGTCAGCGGGTAGCCCCACGGGAGGGTGCCCCCCGCCGGCCGTGCCGGGCTCCCGGGGTCCCCTGCCCTCCCCCACCAAGTCAGTCCACAGGGGTGAGTCCCCGCCGGCGTGCCTGGCTCTGACGATTCCGAAACTGGAGCAGAGAGCATGTCAGCTGGTTTAAGACAAACGTCGTAAGTCGTAAACCCGGGAGCAAGGGATCGAGGAGACGGAGGACAAGCTCGGCCCAAGTAGCACTGGTTTGACGGAGCTCGGGATCGGGTTTAGTTGGTTTTGCATGCTATTCTTGAACTGCCCGTGAAGGATTCCAAGTAACGACACTGGGACGAGAAAAATGATGTGACGTACGAGAAATAGGTGTAAGCTATCAACTGTTTT
Source organism: Ixodes ricinus (assembly GCA_037355805.1). Classification (NCBI taxonomy): domain Eukaryota; kingdom Metazoa; phylum Arthropoda; class Arachnida; order Ixodida; family Ixodidae; genus Ixodes; species Ixodes ricinus. The sequence goes on from JAZHYW010030248.1 coordinate 87,620, forward strand.
CTTTCATGCAAGAGGGAAAAAAAAAGAAAACATGAAAACAGGACAAAAAAAAGGGGGACGAAATAGAAAAAAAAAACGTTGACAAACTTTAATGAACGTTATACTTGGGCCACGGTATCGCCACTAATACCTAGTTACATGGGTGCTTTGAAGTGTCGTTGAGTTCAATCACAGTTATCGGTGGCAACTGTGATTGAATTGAACTGAACTGAGATGGCGCTACGAGCGCTCTAGAACTCGAGTTAGAAGCTAAGCACGAAACTAGTTCTTGTGCCACGTGATCAGTTTGATTGTTTAAGTAATTTACTCGGAGACACATATTTTATTTATTATAGGTAAGTATATCGTACAATATGTTCAATACCTTGCCGCTTTTAGCGCGTTTAAACTAGTACCAAAGCAGATTCAGGGCTAGGTTGTGCATACTTTAGGCTAGGTGGTGCAAGCTACTGCCCGCTATGATGGGTGCACCCATTACTATTTGTCCATTTATACAGCTGGTCTATCCGCCATCTTCGCTCGTTTCGTGGCTTGCTGGCTAGCCGGGATTATTTTAGCGGCAGCTCGGATGCCTAAACCTATTCCTTTATTTTGCTGCTACGATTCTTTCTAGACGCCTCCCCCTGCAATCCGAAGTAGTAAGTACCTCGCAACGATGATCGGCGGCAGTGATCCCGCAAACAGGTGCCATTTTACCTCCGTTGGGGAAGTCCGTTTAGTTAAACTGAGGTAGGGGAGCTCGAGTTGAACTCAACTGTCATTAGCGGCTCGATGACAGTTGGAGCCGCTGTGTAACTCCGGCCAATTGCGATTGTGTCAACTCTCGTTGACTCAATGGCAGTTGAGAATGCCCGTGTAACTAGGGTATAAGCCCGTCTAAGGAGTGAGAAATGTTCCAACCCGATATCGTTGCGCATTGCCTGCAGAGACGTCGGTGGAGTCTGTGCTGTCAGGACGACTACGCCATTCCCCCGGACGCGGTGTCCACGGACACCCTTAGCCTGGACTCGGTGGACCCGTTTCCCCCCGCCACGCGGCCGCGCGCGGCTCTCGGAAATCACCAGCCCCAGAAAGGTGCCGGCATACACGCGGTTTCTACCGGGGTCGCAAAAGTGCGGTGCCTAGAACGCTTCTCCGGCCAGCGTGTTTACGGGGTCCTCAAATGCGGTCTCTCGATTTCCTCTCCAACGACGTCTCACTCGTGTCAGGCCGCTGCCTGCACGTGCAGGCCTGGCGGTGGCACGACAGCGGGCGGATGTAACACATGCCTGTTCTGCTGTAGATTGTTCCTCAGCTTAGCGGTTCCCGAGCGCTTTGGCAGGCAGGAGCTGGGACGGCGAGACAACGACCACACTTGCGTTCGCTCCTACAATTTTCGCGGCCTCTGCAGTACCGGGCTTGTACAGGGCGAGTGTCGTTTTGCCAAAAACAAACGGAGCATGCACGCGTCTAGCATGGGTGGCCCTGGCCGCCGGGAGAAAGCAAGTGCGGCGGCGATACCGTCGCCTTTCGCTAGTAATAGTTGCGGCGGAGACGTAACGCGTCCGGCCAATCGCTATTACGTGGTGGGTCAGTTATCGCGATCCCTCGCCGTCCGCTCTTTCTTGCATTACGGCTGCCCGTTTCTTCTGCGCTCTAAATCTTTGCGTGCAAGAAAAGCGGCGAACGGCAACATCACGTAGGAGCGAGAGGCGGCTGCTCGGCGGCGTAAATGCGCCCGTGAGAAGAACGTCGTCGACGTGTGGGAGCCAACTGTCTCACCCTGGATGTGGGATAGAACAAATTCAATGTCAGCGATCATTCTGCGCGTGAACATGAAGCGGCACATTGAAGACGACGTTACCGAGCGAAGAACCGGGACACACCGGGTGCGACGGAGCGATTTGTGCGGCGTGTGTGCGTGAGAACGTGTTTGGGTGCTATCTTATGTGTGTGATCGGTTGTGGTTTATGCGAGACACCGTGTGATGCGACATCACCAAAATTTCCAGTCAATCGTGACGCGAGTGTCCACGCAATTTTTTTTTGTAACTACGAGGAACCTTTGGGATTAGACATCCGCCAGATTGTGTGACACAGTAGATTCCTGTTAAGGCGAACTCCATGAGTGGAATTCTCGGATACGCCGAACAAAGTAAGAACGTTTGGTTGGTTTCCCATAGAAGCAATGGAAAAAAATATTGTTTAACACGAACCGCTTTGCGCGCGCATTTTGGTTAACTCGGAACTTCCATAATGACTGCACCGACGGCGACGCCGCGCTGGCCCATCGCATTGCGCTCTGCGGCGGGTGTTCGGGAATTAAATCTTGTCAAATCAGCTTGACCAGCTGATTTGACAAGAGCTGCTAGATTTCAGTGAAATTGTTGTGCATCGTAAAGTTACGATGTTGAGAGAACATTCTCTCAGTTCAGGTATGTTCAGAAACCGGACAGGTCTGGGAAGCCATGCACGGACGATTATGTAAGCAACTGAGGCTTCAGAAAAATCTTTCAGCCTTTCCACTCTGGTGAAGTAGGAAGACCATTGAAGCTGTACTATGGTGGGAATGAAGTAATGGCCGTCCGCAAGGCGGCAAGCCAGAGTGGAAAGTCTGGAGAGGTTGCCACGATCTACGAGCCGACAGCGGCAAGCAGAAAACTGGCAAACGCAACACTCTGGACGGCTACCGCCATCTACGAGCGACGGCGGAAACCAGTGTGTTGTGTCGACATTTGATACCGGACACGATCCTGGGGAACCTGGCCCTTAACAGCTCTGCTGTAAAATTGGGGAAAACCAAGTGAGCTCTTCTGTCATGTTAGAATGTCCCGATTTCTTTTCGATTACAACATGTCACGTTAGAATGTCCCAAAAACGAAGGACCCTAAGTTGCACCTTGGCCAATACGTACGTTTGCAGTCGCTCATCGATGGAACCATTCCATTGCCAATGCTCGTCTCGCCTACTTGGCATCCTGCTCAGCACTGCGGACGGAGTTGACTCTTCGTCTGTTTTGCGAGACATCATCGCCTGCTTGGCGTCTCAATCGGGCTGCAGTCAAAGTTGGCGTTGCTGGTCCGTTTCACTGGCCTTCTTGTTGTTACTTGCCTCTTAAACTTTACACAAATGCATCTCCTGTTGTTCCGCAGTCTCCTCGACCAATGCAAATCGCTGCGCCTCAACACGCTTAGGCTTGCGCTCGAAGCGTTTCTCGTCCGACAAGTGTTGCGCCCCGGCAGCTCGACTACAACATCTAAAGAAGCTCCTCTCCCACAGAGAAGACGTGCTTTCAGATCATATACATACAGTCAACTCTCATTAATTTAAACTCTCTTCATTCAAACTTGTGGATAATTCAAACTAACATGCAGGTCCCATCCTATGCATCTCTATGGTAGGAAACTCCTGATAATTCAAACTTTTGCTTTATTCAAACAAATTTTTGGCCCCCCTCGAGTTTGAATTACAGAGATTCGACTGTAGTCTCTCGCAGCAGCGAGTGGTGGCTTCATTGGTTGCAAACCAAAAGACAGACACGGAACTGTGGAGGGTTTGCTCAGAAATGATATTGCATTTAGACGTCATAGCTCGTTCCGGTGTTTGCTGGGCCAGGGAGCATGCCGCCCGGTGTCGCGTCTGCTTGCCTCTTTGAACAAGAAGGGCAGTCTTTATGCAAGCGTCACAGTGCTTCCTTCTGCCGTAGGAGTCCCTGGAGAAGAGCGGCTACCTCACCAAGCTTGGGGAAAGCTGAAGACCTGGAAGAGGCGCTGGTTCGTGCTCAAGAGCGGTGCTCTTCGCTACTACGATCTCAGGTGAGCTTCCCAATTGAACGTAGAATACGTCATAGGTAGGGTTCCTTCTTTTTGGGGTTTATTTTTTTCGAATGTGGGGGTGTTTTTTTGGGGTCAGTTTGTTTCTACAAATTTGGTTTTGGGGTCGGACACAAAATCAGTGTTTTCTCGTCTTATGTTGCGAACTCGTGGAACACGGTCATTGTGTTCCCCGCCTCTCTATAAAAGAGAGAGAAAACAAGTTCAGGGGTGTGGTTCATGAAAAGCAGCAGCCTCGCAGACTGTGGGCTGTGGTTCTGCTTCTGCCATGGAATAAAGGTGACTAATGCGAATAGCATTCTTTGGATACTTCACGCACTTTTCGTCTATCTATGTATCTATCCTGTGCTATCTAACCTCTTACGCTGCGGTCGATAAATAAATAAAAAAGACCGGCGCCGGCTGGGATTCGAACCGTTGACCCTTTGATCAGCAGGCAGATGCGCTAACCACAGAGCTATGAAGGCAGTCATTCCACGCACTCACAAACAGTGAGGGTTCTCCCATCTTTGCTCATAGGATGCGCTTTACAGCGCTGTCACAGCTACCGGTGCGCGTTGCGTTCCATGCACGAGGGCTCATTCCGCTCTCGTGAGGCTGAGCATCGGCTTCAGCTGGCTCTGCCCTCTCCGCGCTCGGGAGAGGGTGATGTAACGCGAGCCGTGTGCGCATGGCGCGTGCTCGCCTGCCTTGCGGGACACAAACGCACGTGCTGGGCTGCGGAGATCGCGGGCGCAGGGCTGTGAAAGTATCAACAAATTTAGAATCGCCTCAAGAGTGGGCTGGCGTATCTGAGAGTCGTGCCGGCCACCTGACGAACGCGCATAATCTCCAGCACCGTTTGGTGCTATTCAGCATTAACGTGGAATAATCATTCCCAAAGGATGGGTTCTGCTGCACAGTTTTCCTCCCGTGGGAGCCGAGGCTTTTTCTCTCATTTGAGGATAAGCACTAATCCAGGCTTTTTCAGTTTTCCAGGATATTGATAGGAACCAGCTTAGGGGGTCATTTTACCTCGGAGGTTATCGTGTATAATACTGAAGAACACAAAACCCTAATTACAGGGGAGAACTATATGAGCGCACTCTCTCAGCGGTATGAAAAAGCCTTATTAAAAAAAGTCATACTTTTCGCCCCAACGTGAAAAAGATGAAAGCGACAGCTGTAGCACGGTTCTGACATTGCGGGTGAAATGGTGCCGTCGCAGCACCCGAGGACGGAGGAGACGACGGGGTTAATTCTCATAGCCGTCATGGTTGGCGTCGTGGATGCCACGGACGACGTCGTTAGATCGTAGTGATCCGTGACGTGGATAAGCGCGGTGGAAGTTTTCTAAAGGCAGTGACTATTTCGACGTCCACTTTCAAAATAATTTGAATAATATTTCTGACGTCTGTGACGCCCTTCCTGGAGATGTGAAAATATTTTAAAAATCATTTTAATGTCCCCATTGAAATATTTCTTTATCTTTTTTGACCCCTTAAACTTAGAATTTTAAGTTGAAATTTGGAGCTTCGGAGTTTGTACTAGAAAGTCATTGAAAGAAACGGTCAAACAGACATTGTCTTGCTTGCAGGAGACGTCATGGTTCAATGCTCAGTTTTCACAAAAACAAATATTGGAGCTGACTGCAGTTTTTATGACCTTGTAAAGTGCTGTGGAATGCAAAAAAACAAAACAAAAAACTTCTGTAAGTATATTAGCTATCAGTCCGCACGTAACGTTTTGTTGGTTGTATCCAACATTACAGAATGTGGCACTGCTGCTTTCATGATTTTTCACGTGTTTTATATAGACAAAAGGCGGTATCTCCTGTCATAAAATTTGCAGTTAATTGGAAAATGCGTGCATCTCGATACAACTGCGGCAGAATCTTTGTTCGTTCGCACTGGTCAAGAAGCACCAAGGAGGCAATGTTTGCATTCACAGCCTTTTATTTAACATTCCAATCGTTTCGCAGTAAAACCCGCTCGTTATACATGAACCAAACTGGAAATCTAAACTAAACAACAAATGAAACCTGGTCAAAAACAGGGCAGGAGTCGGAGGTAAGCGAAACTGCAGCCGTATAGAAGACGCGTCTTCGCACGATACGAGAGTTGTGGCCGAGAAGAAGTGCGCATCAGACAGTGACTGCAGACGTGTCTTTTGGACAACATATTAGCGGCGTGCGATTGCGGCCTAAAAGCGCCACGAAACATCTCGTCTTCTATACCCCCAGAATCCCAAGGGGGACTCTGGGGATGCCCATGCTGCGATGAGGCACGAACGCATTCTCGCGCCGGTTTCAGGGTGACACGGCGAGGAAGCCTCGTGGCCAGATCACGCTGGGGCGGCGTCTCTCCGGGTGACTACGGTCGGAGAGGTGCTGCCACGTTCGAGGTGAGTGCCCCACCACCAGTCTTTTGCGTAGCAAAGCTTCGCCGTAACTCGACCCGCGAGCCCGACTTTACGACGTGTCACGTGGCACCGGGTTACTGGGATGGCCCAGCGTCGTGCAACTTGCAGCGTCACCCGATGTCGCGGCGTCGGAGTCGCAGCTGTGCGCGTGATTCGCCGTCCCCGTCGCGCAACGTGATCGCATGACCCGATGTCGCGTGACGCTCAGCGAAACGTGGCAGTGACTCACAAATGGCACCAGCCACCGCGACCACCGTGACCCGTAGTGGCCGCCCCGTTGAATTTAGCAAGGCATTAGCCTACTAAATATGGAATAATAATCCGCTAAATTTAGCGGGACGGCATGCTCAACACACTAGTACCAGTCAGAGTTAATTTGCTTTATGAACTTGACCACTTATTTCGCATATCCAAATTCGAAGTAAACCAGCATGCCTATATGGGTGCTGAATATTATCTGAGATTTTGGGTGTGTTCTATAGCTTCACAGCTTCACCGTGGAATAAGCTGCAAAGGTTTTAATGCGAATAGCATTCTTTGGATACTTCACGCACTTTTCGTCTATCTATGTATCTATCTGGCTATCTAACCTCTTACGCCGCGGGTCGATAAATAAATAAAAAAGACCGGCGCCGGCTGGGATTCGAACCGTTGACCCTTTGATCAGCAGGCAGACGCGCTAACCACAGAGCTATGAAGGCAGTCATTCAACGCACTCTAAACGGTTGTTTATATCTTTACCATGGACGCGCTTGCGCGTGTCACAGCTACCGGTGACGCGCGTTCCATGCACGAGGCTTTCCGCTCTCGTGAGGCTGAGCACGGCCGCTAGCTCACCCTCTCCCGCGCTCGGGGAGAGGGTGATGTAGCGGCCGTGCTCAGCCTCACGAGAGCGGAATGAGCCCTCGTGCATGGAACGCGCGCGCACCGGTAGCTGTGACAGCGCTGTAAAGCGCGTCCTATGGTAAAGATATAAACAACCGTTTAGAGTACCGTTGGTTGAGACTAGCTGAGACGCCAGAAAGTCTGGTCGGTACCATTTTGAGTGTTTGTGCGTATGGCGCGTGCTTTGCTCGCCTTCCCTAAGTGACACAAACGCACGTGCTGGGCTGCGGAGATCGTGCGCAGGGCTGTGAAAGTGTCAACAAATTTAGAATCGCCTCAAGAGTGGGCTGGCGTATCTAGAGTGTGCCGGCCACCTGACGAACGCGCATAACTCCGCACCGTTTGATGCTATTCGCATTAACGTAGATAATCATTCCCAAAGGATGGGTTCTGCTGATTTTTATGGAACGATATATTCCTCCCGAGGGTCTGCAGCGTAGTCATTGAAATTCTCACCTTCCCTACATTCCTTCTCTAGTCTGTTGCATGATTAGAGTAGCAAGACTAACCTCCTCATAAAGCTGTCTGCTCACTGTGGTCGCTTTTCTTCCCCCTCTCCTACTCCTGCTAAAGTGGGAAAAGTGGAGGGCGCTTTGTCTCTATACGCTAAATTCTAATGCGTTGCCCAGCACCGGGCGACAACCGCGGTTGTGCGTGGTAAGAGCTTAACGGAGCAACTCTGACTCACGACGCTGAATTGCGACCAGGAAGCGGTCCTTCTACCTGGGTGCGTGAGATCGGCGTCCACCATGGAGGGAGTGGGTGGTGGGGCAGAGGCCGCATCGCCGTCCACACCGCGTCTCTTCCTCGAAGGTTTGCTCCAGCTTGAGGCAACGGGGCCGTAGTTTTATGCGCGGCAAGCGAGTCTGCGCAGAATTTCCGTGCCGCGATTTTTTATGTTGCGGGGGTGTGTTTGTTTTATCGCGGAGACGCCCATCTCCATTCCTCGATAGCGGAGGGACCTGTCTCGCTCTGATGCATTGACGGGATAAAGCGGTGCGGGGGCCTGCGGACCTCATAGACTGCGAGTGCCGAGGTTGAGGAGCGTTTGGTGCGCAAGTCCGCGCTTCGGTCGGAAACTCAGATATTCACAAAACTAGGGCTCGAACTGGTGAACCGCTTCGAAAGGTGCCCGGGTGGAAGGTTTCTGTCGCGGCTCTCGCCTGTTGGAGGTCGCGGATTCACCGCCGACTTCGTATTTTCGACTTCAAATAGCTGCTGTGTCGTGCTTCCAAAAGCTGCTTAATGCGGAACGTGTTTTGGGCTGGCTTCCAAGCGGGAGGGCGTCGGGAAGCGTTGTGCCGCAAGTACAATAACACGGCCGGTCGTCTTTGCAAAAGACTGCGTCCCCGGGCAGGATTAGAACTGCTGACCTTCCGCTTAGTGATTCCAATATTCTGTCCTCCGTGCTGGTGGAGTGACTTCGATTTGTGCGGTTATACGCCACTATATGTGCGCTCGTGTTGCTGCGGTAGCTCGCTCCTATACAATGGGGAGACGAGCAGATATGAGGGCCGCTCACTCCCTTCTTGTCTTTGCCTACACCCCCGCATCGACGTATTAGGCCAGAGGCAGGAGAGCGCGTTGCTCCTTTCCCCGTGACAAAGCTCAAGCGAGCATTGAACAATCGTTTTACACCTAACAATATGGAACGATGAGTTGTAGCGATTGGAGAAGTACTCGACTAGAAAGTAGCGTGCGGAGTGAGCTTATGGGAGTTGACCAAGGTGCCGGCTCTCGCGGGGACCGTGTGGTGGTTACCACCTGCTTGCATTTTCAAAGTGCCCGTTCAATG
>JAZHYW010030249.1:0-19769 GCA_037355805.1 Ixodes ricinus
AAATAAGACGTTTAGAATTATGGATAGTTAGTTAGCAACGACCGATTTTTTATTTAAATTTACTTGCATTCGCGCATAAGGCCAAAACTCAAATCATTCAATTTGTTTTTGTATTATTTCCATTCGATGAAAAAACTCAAACTGTGCCGTTTTTGAATTACGTTTGTATAATTTTACTCTTCTGTATAACCGCACTAGGACTGTTTTTCCTGTATTGCAGGTATATTTTATGCACACAATACCTTCATACCTTTAGAAGAGAAGGTTTCTCTGATATTAAGCGTAAAGTAGAAGAAAAGGGCGTTTGGGCTACAATTGAGCAGCAAATTTCGCATAGAGGTGGTTCGAGCTAAAAATATACCAGACACTCAAACGATAGTATGCCTTATTAAGTTTTTATTTACAAAGTGTAATCATAGTAATATTTTGTTTAAGCGAGGAAATAATTTTGATGTTGAGCATCGGCAACATCGCGCGGAGTGGTTCCGTGCGGCTACTTCTCTGCACAGCACGTAGGCAAAGGGTTTTATCTGATACGCGGTACAAGCAGGAGGTGCTTCATACGGGATATTTGCCTTAGTTTCGCGCTGTAGTAAGTTGTCACGTGAATTTCTGCAGTCACCGAGTACGACGTTATCGAAACACGAACCGCTGAAGTTGATATTGGCTTGAAGTGGTGAAACCTTAGCGTACCTTTATGGCGACTGCTGTCTGGAATCTTTAAGCTCAGGCTCGGCTCTTTTTGCTTTTTTTTTTGCACGATGACATTTTGTATTTGTAGGATGCTTTTTGCGCCCACGTAAAAAGCTCTAGTGCGGTGTTTATTTGGTCTTGGCACTGCCTCTTGAAGGCTAGCTCTTTCTGCCAAACGTTTGACGGTTCCTCCAATGCCATCGCAGGGACCTTTACCGTGGGAAGTCGCGAAAAAAAATTCCATTCAGTCGAAATACTAAAGTCTTTGTCGGAAAATAAAAGCTTTTTTTTTTTTTTGTACTGTGAGATTGCTTTGTCGGATAAGTAAAAACTGTTTCTTAGTTGTGGCAGGTCATCATTTAGATGTTTCAAAAGCTCACTCTGAAATGCATACACAGCTACAGTATCATGTTCCGGGCAGTCTGAAATGACAGCAAAGATCTTACAGATAATTCTTCACAGCTTCCTTTCAGACGGAAATAAACAACAACAGGGGAGTATAGCCTGTGCGTTGACCCAGTGATAAGACTGTGGGCGTCTTGTAGCAGGAAGTGAATTCTCGGCAAAATCCAAAAGCACGATTGCCTTATCTTCTTTTAGTTGCGCTTTTAGTTTTTGCAAGCAGCGGGCTTGAGGTTTACTCTATGAATTGTGGAATCCCGGACAAAAGCTCACCGGACAAAAGCTCACCGGACAGAAGCTCACCGGACAAAAGCTCACCGGACAAAAGCTCACCCATTTTTTCGCAGACACGGACAAAAGCTCACCATGAGAAAATTTCATGTTGGTCTTAACACGAGTGCGGACAACTTAGGTGCATGCGTGCGACACTAAAATGCAACGATAAATTAAATCTGACAGGCGCATGGTTTGTTGGTTAGAGTAGAAACAAGTTTATTTATCGATTGGATTGGTTAAAAGCGAATGCAGTCCCCTACTATAGCTCCAGCAGTCTTAATATATCTGGGTGTACCTGGAACCCCTCGAAAATATTTTTCAAACGACTCTGCAGGCGCAGAGTGGGTTTTCGCACCCGCTTCTTTGGGGTTCACATCTCCAGCTTGTGTGGATGCCGTGGCAACGAGCGCCTGATTTTCCTGTAGGCATTCAATCAGCCTCCAGAAGCTTGGATAGGCGTGGCCGACAAACTTCTGGAACTCGGTACTCAATCCTTTGCAGGTGTTGTTCGTCCGGTCTTTATCTTGAAGAGTGGCGTCGTACATATTCCACCGTTCCGGGGAAACTCCGGTCGTCGTCGGCGCACAGTCGCCGACGACGACCGGTTTTCTGTCGACTTATCTGTCGACAGAAACCGGTAGTCAGATAAGAAAACTTATCTGTCGACACCTTTCCATCGGACGGGATGCCGGTTTTCCTAAAAATGCTGCAATATCCATCGCGTACGCACTTTATGCCAGCCCGTGTTTCGCCCGGGTAGCTAAAAACAAAAATGAGGTGAGCTTTTGTCCGGGTCTGTGAAAAAACGGGTGAGCTTTTGTCCGGTGAGCTTTTGTCCGGTGAGCTTCTGTCCGGTGAGCTTTTGTCCGGTGAGCTTCTGTCCGGTTACCGAATTGTGAACCCTTTATTTCGTTCAACCTTTTCGAAACATTTTCAACAAATTCCTGTGACGTTAAGAGAATTGTTTGAAGCTTGCAACGCACGTCGCTCATTCCGTGCTGAACTTGAACATGGTCGACCTGATTTGTGTCAAGCGTAGGACTTTTCTGGAGCAAGGTCCCAATGTATTCGGTACCGGGGCACACGTCGCACTTGTCAAACACACAATCCTCTTCATCAACTTGACAGGCTTGGGGTCGCTAATAATTCTTCAATGGTCTCTTTGAGTTTACAAGCGTGTAGCATCAGCTTCGAGTTTTGGTGCTGCGTGCATACGTACAAAGTGTGTGTCACACTTGTCCCGGCTAAAACACAGTTTGGAGGGCGCATACTGGCAAAAGTTGAAAATCCACAGTTTAGGTTTGAGCCTTTCTTCCAGTCTCGGTAAAGCTTTCCTTAGTTTCATCAAAAGTGTCGCTACTCACGGCCGCTACTCACGGCCGCGCAGCACGTCATTTTACCTGGTACGCAATAGAAGACCGAGTCGACCTCGAAACATTTTCTGACACAAGACTCACGTCTTCGCCCACAAAGCGACTTCTTGTGTGTGTGTGTGTGTGTGTGTGTGTGTGTGTGTGTGTGTGTGTGTGTGTGTGTGTGTGTGTGTGTGTGTGTGTGTGTGTGTGTGTGTGTGTGTGTGTGTGTGTGTGTGTGTGTGTGTCGCGTGCGTGCGTGTGTGCTGTGTGTGTGTGTGTGTGTGTGTGTTGTGTGTGTGTGTGTGTGTGTGTGTGTGTGTGTGTGTGTGTGTGTGTGTGTGTGTGTGTGTGTGTGTGTGTGTGTGTGTGTGTGTGTGTGTGTGTGTGTGTGTGTGTGTGTGTGTGTGTGTGTGTGTGTGTGTGTGTGTGTGTGCGCGCTTAGCGTTTTACGTTCTTTGATTTATAAGGCCTCGCACACCTGCACTCGGGCGACCCAAAATCCGTGGGACCATGAATATCTGAACTGAATTTTTCTTCCTATTGTCCTTCCTGTGCGAATTTATATATTTCTTTTAAATCGCTCAATCACTGCACATAATCAGACAGCACCAATATAGTTCTCTGTGTGTCCGCGGAGTAGATGGCTGGTCAATGCCAAGAGAATGGCATGGTGTCTGCTCTGCTTTTGCTGAAGCCTGGATACTTTCTTTGCCACGTAAACTCTCGCCTCCATTGAAGATTTTTTTTTTTGTGGCGGGGTTTGTTAATGGCTGCCAGGGCTTCATCGATCCTAGCAGGCGCTGGCACTTCCGAGTCACTTGCATCGATTTGAGCAAAACATTCGCAAGCTGATTCCTCAACGTGATCAAACTTTTCGAACGTTTCAGGTGGATAGAGGAGCCTTTTGCACATTTCGAAAACTTTTTCTCGTGGATTTAGACCGAGAGTAGGGTGGACGTCTGCAAGTCTGAGTGTTACAACAGACGACCCCTGCGGTTCTTCGCATGGTCGAGAAAATGGTTGCAGCACCATTTAGAAGCCAGCAAGGACCTGTACTTCTTCACGTAAACACAGAAGTGAGGGCCACATACTGTGGAATTGTGATCCGGTGAGCTTCTAGAACGCAATGTAAGGCGCCGGTCTACTTTGCTCAGTTTTCCCACACGTGTTATGCACTTCTGTCTAGTCCGGGTAGTTTTGTGGCAACCGCCTGGCCCAAAAGAGTACGAAGGATGTTCGCTGCCGGAAACAAAAAATACAAGTTATGAAAGCACGAAGAAAATTATAGATGCCGTTGTCTGGTTTCCCATTGACTTTTGAGAAACACGACGATATTAAAGGCATAAACGTGTCGAAAAACAAGGTAACACAAGCCAAGATGTATTTAAAGGAAGAAGTGCAAGTTTTAATTTAGAAGCATATCGAACATCTTGGCGCAAACCAGAACATCACTTATAATACTGGCTCTTACGCAAAAGAGCAGACAAAGTACCTTAACACTTCTGTCCGCAGGCTCTAAAACAGAACTACCGGTTTGAGTTGAGTCTAGTCGGTACGATGAAACAGCTTGAACATTAAACACATACAGACAGGACAGGACATACACAGAGCTGACCATCAACTATTTAATGATCTTCTTCCTGCAACTCCTCTTCTTCTTAGTCCCTTCGAGCATTCCAGGATTTCGAGATAAATTGCACTTTTTAGAATTTTATTTAAAGAATAATGCATAATAAGGAGTAGATATATAAAATAACTTATAGACGAAAAGAAAAAGAAGAAAAATATACTACATTAACAAAAATTAAAATTTGAAAATTTGAAAAATTTGCAAATACCCAAGCAAGTCCCATACATTTCCACTTTCGAGTCACTGATATCAGTAACCCGTGGATGTTTTGAGAACTTCTTCCCATGACTTTCCTCACGAGTCACTGGCCCAAAGCCGCAACACACCGTAGCTACTGTTTTTCTTTGCTGTACAGTGTGATGGACGGACTGCTGACACATTCCTTTCCACTCTCTTCAATGGCAGTGCCTCGAGCATCTCTCGCGCATGTGAATTTCTGTTTTTTGCAAGAACGGCTCACGCTGGTAAAGGCTGGTTTACACTCACATGTTCTACAATGGGCTGACAGGTGGCCTGCTGATGTGCACATCACTGCCGCTGCATGTTCTCTTGTTCTGTCATTGATGCACCGGCCCCTCTGGCCGGTGTAACACTTTCCGCGAGATAAAGGAATTCTGTAAACCACAACTGTTTCAAAGTGGGCATATCGTGCCCTGTGAGCAATGTTGCGTGCCTTTTTCTGTTTTTCTTTCTTTTTTTTCTTTTTTTCATTTACTCGGCGGCACATACGCCTTGTTCTGGTGCAGAGCATACCACGTCGATGTTTTGGCGTCTTGCAATCTTTTTTTAATTTGTGAGTGATCCCATGAATGTATGGAGTGACCAAGATTTTGTTTTGAGTTTTGTCTGGCCTCAGTTTTGTCTTTGGCTTCTTGATGACATGCGTTTGAGTCTTTTGCAAATAGTTTCACACAGGCCTACCAGGAGATCGTCAGGATATCCGGATTCTTTAGGCGAGACACTTGTCTCTCAAAACTTGTCCTCAATGTGATGTTTGCACGATTTCCTTATGGCAGACACCAGTGCCGTGGTGTAAACACTGCTTTTAACGGTACTTTGAGTGCCCTGAGTCATAGGAAAGAAACCTCTTGCATGAACGGGGTTCGTACCTCCAGCATACGTGATCGTTTCTGAACTCCCGGGCCAGGTCAAGGAACTTGATTGAGTTTGCTTCCGGCAGCTCATGTGTAAACACCAGTTCCGGACAGCTATTTTGTAATACTTCCAAGATCTTGTCCAAACAGGCAGTTCTGCCATCTCAACATCCGTGGTGCACAATACGAAAAAATCATCAACGATACCTGAAGATGGCCTTGGTAGTTTTGTCAACTTAGGTTTTTCTGGATGATCCTACCACATGCTGCCAAATACACATCACACAGATGTAGAGGCACCTTAGAGCCGATGCACACACCACTCTTTTGGACATATTGTCGGTCTTCATGATCTACCACTGTCGCCTTTAAATACACAGCTAGTAGATCTAAGAAGGTGTCCACACTTATCCCTGCACGGTTTTGAAATGTTGTGATGCCTTGTTCTTAGATGTTTTCTCGTAGAATTGACATGAGGCTGTTGTGTGGCTGTAGAATAGTAAATATCCTGTATATCTATAGAGAAGCCAGAGGCGATGCCATCTCTTTTTCTCCTGAAGATATGTGATAAGTTCCTCCGAATTGTGAATCCTGTGTACGGATCCTGAAACTCTACCAGGGACAAGATTGTCGACAAGTATGTTGACAGATGGGCTTGCCACGTGTTTCATATATTATGGCTCGAAAAGGTACATCTTCTTTGCGCTTTTTTGCCAAGAAAGAAAACTTCCAGGAGTCCTTCCTTCTTTACTTCGATTTTGTTGCATAAGCTGATTAGGTTGTTTTGCTCAAGGAGCCTCATTGTAGCCTGCTCCGTTTCTCGGCTTCGTTTTCCTTCTACTTGACTGAAGTTTTTTGTTTTGTTTTTTCATTGCCGCAAAAGCTCTTTTTTATACTGTCCTGAGTCAAGGATAACAAATCCACCTTCTTTATCAAAAACACACAGTTTCAGGTCCTTGGTCCGTAGATTATGTATCGTGGAGCTGACGCTCAAGGGCTCATTTTGTATAAAGTGCAAAAGCTGAGTGCTTTTGTGAACACTGACGGCTTTTTGCGGGATATATCACAAGGTAGGCAGCATTCCGCTCGTAGGAAGATGGATGCTGTTTCAGGTGCTTTCAAGCCGGAGAGAGGCGTAGCTATACAGCTACTGAGTACACAAGCTTTATTTTCAGATAAATACATCCTCTGGCGTGAAATAAAGGACGTGTCCTTAATAAAACGCACACTTCGGCTTCGACTACACAAATTTCGCTAGTCAATAGCTAGCACCTGAGCTTGCACTCCGGATCAGTTCAGACACGTCGCGATCAAACGCAACCTGTCGCCAACGTGCTGTGCAGAGAAGTTGCCGCATGGAACCACTCCGCGCGTTGGGCCGATGCTCAACTTCAAAAAATATTTTCTCGCAAAACAAAAATACTCTTTTCAATAAACTTTGTAAATCACGCATTATCAGGGCGTTCTCTCGTTTGAGTGGTCTGGTATATTTTTGCTCGGATCACCTCAATGCGAAATTTGCCGCTGAATTGTAGCCAAAACGCCATTTTCCACTACTTTAGGCTTTAATGTCAGAGAAACCTTTTCTTCTAAAAGTATGAAGGTATTGTATACATAAAATATACCAACAATAGAGGATTAAAACACCCATAGTGCGGTTCGACAAAAGATTTAATTTAAAAAAAAGCTATCCCGAAAACGGCACAATTTTAGCTCGTTTTTATCGAAGGAAAACAACACGAAAACTCATTTATTAATTTGAATTTGGCCTCATCAGTCTAGTACACGTTACTCGAAAAACTAATCGATTGCAATTACTCTCGGTTAAAAGGTATTCAATTATGTTACTTCACTACTTGAAAGGCAAAGTAATGGCGTTACTTGAAAAGTAACGCTTACTTTTCCCATTACTTCCCATTTTTCAAAACAGACTTTTCCGCAGGTTTCAAAACGGGTCTTTCGTACTGTTATTTTATTAGAATCAGCGAACTACAAACGACTCCTCAATCCACCAGTTGTGTGAACCATCTTCCTGTCCAAGACTTGGTTAGATGATTCTTTGGAAGGAAACTTGTAGAAAAAAAGGGCGCCGTAAAAAGAGAGGGAAAAATAGTACCGGTTACGAGTAATTTTAATACTTCCAAAAGTAATCAGTTACTCCTGGGATTACTCCAAATAAATGTATTCGAATTATTACAAAATTAATCCAAAAGGTAATCTATTACAAGCAGTTTGATTACTGTACTGCAGGACCGTAAAAGTCTGGGCCTCATATTATGCATGCACGCGGGTAAAATACAAATAAAAAATTGGCATTGCTAACTAATCATTTATATTTTTTCCTCGTACCATGTCTGGCGATTTTTTGTGAACTTCAAACAGTGCTGAGGTAAGAGAAAAACTTTTTTTCAACGCAGATATTAGCGGAAGTGACTACTAAGCTTAGACCGAACCCCAGTGAATTTTTTTCGAGAAACTCGACGACGGTCGAGGGTCACGCTCTGGGAGGTTTGGCACGGAATGACCCAGTGGGGGAAGCAACGAAAAGCATCAGGTAAATCGAGGAAGGCGTCAAGGACCGGATACTATCACTGCACCAGAAACTATCTGTGCGTGTAGACAATCGAAATAAAATGAAGGCTAGTAATTATCGCGATTTGGGATACAGGGTAAAGGTGTGTGGAGGTAAAGAAGAACAAATAACGGCCGAACTTCTAGAGGGAGTATGTTACTTCCGGTTGGCTATTGCTTTTGCTCGTTTTTGAGGACCCTCAGTGAATGCGCCAACTTTAAAAGTCTCGCCGTCGAGTACTAACTGCGGTGCCTTCTGAAATTTTAATGGGATATACACCTTTTTCATTTTGCTCGGGTGAAAAGAAAGAGTACTCGCTCATCGAGGAAATTACAGATCAGCTGAAGCTATCGTGGGCGCATCTTCGGGAATCCCTATTTGACTAGCCTAGTCAATATACCTGAGAACGACTTAAAACCTACAAATCCCTAAACGCGTCCAACTACTTCTGGAACGGCAAGGCGTCGGCGGTAAGCACCTACCTCCCCCAGGCGCCCAAGATAACGCGCCGAGCTTCCCCGCAGGGGTCGCCGAGCCGGGTCTTGCTTTTAGCAAAAAATCTTTCGAAAGTTTTTCTTACGCTTGTTTTAGCGCGACGCGAGTCTTTGTAATCCACAATTTTCTAGTGGTTTGACTCGCTTCCTTTCTATTCGAGGTTTCTCTCCGAGATAACTCTGCGTTTCGCCTTTTTTTCTGCGGTACTGCGTTTTCGTAAATAGTTTCTACTGGCTCTCAAAAGCGGCCACGACAATGTACCCAAAGATTTTTAAATTTTCTTCGGCGAATGACAGCGAACCAGCAGGAAACGTGTCCTTCAGCACGTAGCAGCCCAGACTCTGCAACGCTTCACTCGGCTGATTATACGCACAGGCCCAAGACGGCCGATTCAAGAACTTTCAGTGGCCGCGTTCGCAGGGCGGGGAACCACGATTCAGTAAATTGTGATAGCGATGGGTAGTTGAAACCCTCCTTCGAAACGTAATACGATCGGGTTTTCTTTTGTTGTTTTAGAGCATTTTAGCAACACACGGTTGGCGAGATAGGTCACATAGCCTTATGCTGTGCTTGTCCCCGGTACTCCTTTAGCCACCAGTGCATAGACCATAGCAAATCGCCATGTTTCCGTCAACTTCCTCCATGATGAGGTGGTAGCCCTTTAGTGCTCTTGCCTCGGAACGTCGTGCCCCGTCATTTTATGATATTTCGCCACAAGTAGTTCTCTTCCTCGTCAAGAACGACGCCGCCTACCCCACGACAGAATAGACGAGCGACTTGACGCGACATGTCAAGGATTTCGGCTCCGGACCTCGCTCGCCTAGCGTCAATCAGAGGGAGGGTAAGGTTAGCACATGCAGTGCTCACCTTGCTGTGTTGTAGGCAGCAGACGTTATTTCCTCGTACGCGGGTAATGTCCGTAACTCTGCTTCTGACACCATGGTGTCAGACACCGTGCATGCATCATGCATCATGCATCATGCATCATGCATAATGCACCATGCATCATGGCATTGCAGGTATTTGTCTCATTCGAGTCTAGCTAGAACCGACCTGCTTGCTCATGTCCCGATTCAGCAGGGCAGTTCTTCGTATCATGCACCTAGCTCGTTCTGGCTTCCAGGCGTGGCCAGCCGACACTACACATCGGCGTGCGTGAATTGCAGGGCAGCAACAGCGTTTTGGCGTGTGTAGTCTGTTAGAGGCCTAATCATGGCGGCCTGTCCTAGTTCCTCTGCTAGGCACTACACTCTAAAACTGGGCCCTCTTAAAATGTCCAAGCCCTCTTATTTTATGAGGGAAATGGGCGAGATAAAAGGGACCTTCTTTTTTTAAGAGGGCACCCAAAAAAGGCGGGGTTTCTTAGGGGGACAATAGCGGAGTTAAGAGGGACATAATTAGATTTAACAAACACAGACGAAAAAAGGCAACCATCCCTCTTAAACGTTGAGCAACGTCCCTCTGATATTTTTTTTTCCAGAGGAGCCGAAGGGAGCGACCTTGAACTGGCATGTAGTCCGGCATCGAGTACGCGAGAATTCTGTATAGGTGCGCTGCAAAAAGTCCCTATAACCCATCTCGCACAAAAGTTCTCGGAGCAAGAAAGGGGTACCGCGGTTTCCCGCTTTTCGCCAAGAAGTTCACTCCAGAGAGTCATTGACTCGTTTTTTGTCCTGGTGGAACTGAGATGTCATTGCTGTTTGTCTTGGCTCCTGCTGATACTAAAACGGATCACCGAATCGTAGGTGAGTTATTCAATTATCTGCATTTCTGTGACAAAAGCCGCGAGCTTTATTCATTTTTTTTTTTTTGCTGTTGCGTAGTAGTTCAATGGGAATGAGATGCAGCGACGGAACTTCTTTGCCTCCGCTCTTCGCTTTGTGTCCGTTCTTTGGGGCGCCTCCCGTCGTAACGAACCACTCTCGCGCGCTTTTGGTACGTTCGGAAGCCGTGCGCTGTTTGCTGTTTAGATGTCGAGAGTTTTTCGTTTTTATGTGACGCGCCTCCCGTCGTAACCAACGGCTCTCACGTGCTTTTGGTATGTTCGGAAGCCTCACGCTCTTTGCGGTTTGAATGTCGTTAGTTTTTTTGTTTTTCTAAATTGGCGCGCCTCCGCTAACGGCTCTCACGCGCTTTTGGTAGTTTGAAAAACCGCGATCTTTGCTGTTTGGATGCCGCGAGTTTTTCGTTTTTCCAGAGCGGAGCGCTCCTGGCAGTTTGTAAGCGTGTTCGGGTCTGTTTCTTTTTTATATTTTCTTTTTGACATGTTATTACAGATATTAGCTACATGCACATGTCGATGAACTCATGTCGTCCAACGTGGATATCCGGGGAATATGTCGTGGCGCTTGCCACGACTGTTCCTGTATGGAATTTTTGAGAGAAGGAACCAGTAGGAGTCAGCACCCCGAATGGTGTGCTTACTGTGGACATCCTCCAACTTCACACAATGAAATAGGTAAGTTCCGCTCACTGCTTCCATATGAAATTGTCATGTCTGCTGTTCGCTAACAAAGTATCTAGACCGTTAACAAAAAAAAAAAAAAAAAGAGCCTCTGGCAGGCTTTATGTTTAAAGTTCAAAGAACAGAATATTTTAGAATTTGTTGCCCGAAACGCTTTTGAACCACGTTCTAAAACTTTTCCTCAATGCACCAATCTAATGTTCACGAACCCACAGTCTAACATGCACATATTCACAGCTTTGAAAAGCGAGCAAGCCACTTGCTCGCTTTTCAAAGCCGTGAATATGTGCATGTTAGACTGTGGGTTTGTGAACATTAGATTGGTGCATTGAGGAAAAGTTTTAGAACGTGGTTCAAAAGCGTTTCGGGCAACAAATTCTAAAATATTCTGTGGTATTGGCACCGACTAGTTTGTATGAAAGACCGGTCGGTAAATATACTAGTATCGCCTTAGTTAAGTTCCGTACTAATAGGTAGGTTAACGTTTTTTTACCTTGTATTTTTTCCAGAAGATTTGACTGATCTTATGATGGTTGATCATCCAGCGCGTGAAGAGGTCACACACGAGAGGATGACTCCGTTGAGGACTCGGAACGTAGAGGTGGAAGACAAGTTCCCGGTCGCATTTATGACGGAAAGGCTGAGGAAGGTCTTATCTAAATTCGAAAAAGCAATGATTCTTGTGGCAACATAATACAATGCCTGTTTTGTGTTTAATTTGTCGCAGGCGCCACAGAGTTTTTGTGCATTGCCCAATAAACGTTTCTTGTGTAATTTGCAGTGTGAAATATAATTCAAAAGCCACGCACCTCCTTTTATTTTTTAACCGGGACGCAGTCCCTTGGAAATTTAAAAGGGATATCTGAAGAACAATGCCCTCTTAAAATGAGAAACGAAATTTAGAGGGACATTTCTAAGAGAGGCCGTGTCCCTCCAAATTTTAAGAGGGCCGTTATCCCTCTTACACTTCAAGGGAAGCTGTCCCTCTTGAAAAACGAGAATGACCTTGACAGCGCTTGCGTCCCTTTTATTTAAGAGAGTTGCAGTCCCTCCTACCTTTAAGGGGGATTTTTTTCAAAAAAAATCCCTCTTACTAAGTGGGACCAAGTTTAGAGTGTAGGGCGCCCTTTTACGCACGAGGACTATTCCAGCTTATGCACCGCAACGGTACAACTCCTGATCTGTACAGAAGCGCGCGT
Source organism: Ixodes ricinus (assembly GCA_037355805.1). NCBI lineage: Eukaryota > Metazoa > Arthropoda > Arachnida > Ixodida > Ixodidae > Ixodes > Ixodes ricinus. Next base: position 12,181 of record JAZHYW010030249.1, read on the forward strand.
TGTGTATCGCTTCGAACATGAGGTAAGGTCGATCACAATGTAAGCCCGCGTCCGATCCCCGCAAAACTTGGTTTGCAGCGGACGGTTACTAATTTTTCAGCTTCCTTAACGGATGATTTGAAGGTTTTGTCTTATTTTCGTCTGCTAATTGCCCTTTGTAGCAGACAAACCACGTTCTTTATTTACGTTAACAGACGAACCATCTGTTAACGGCTTGTTCGAACAGCGCATTCGTTTATTCCATCCTTGAATATGACTGTAACCAAAGCATCCCGCATTTTTTTTTCTCTTTAAAAACGGTTTTAATATTTCATTTTGCGCGAGGCTAAAGCGAAATAAACACGCTGATGAAAATGTTTGCTTGCTTCCACCCTAAGGGACCATTTTCGGCTTCTGGTTGGTCACGAGAACCGACCCAGCCCACTTTCAGCGTCGCCAAAATACTGCCTGCTTTTTTTCTGTCTTGTCAAGCACATTTAATATACGGCTCTGGTCAGCCTAATCGGCGTCAGGTGTCTCCGCTGGAGACAAAAAAATGTATCCATCGCAGTACAGCGTTTAACGTGGAGTAATAAGCGGCGAACAAGCGACAGCATTGGCCTGGCGGAACGTTCGTTTTACGCGCGGTGCAACAGTTTATTAACGAACGCATGCGACGCCAGCTAATCCCGGAGTTGACTGCGCTCATGTGAGGCCGTGATTGGCTGGATTCCGATCAGGTTAGGCCATTTTTCGACCCGACGAACGGCCTAATCTGGGCCCCAGTAATTAGCACCTGATTGAGGCCATTAAAAAATCCAAAGAAAAAAAGAAAAAAAAGAAAAAGAAGAAAAAAGAAAAAAAGAAAAAAAAGAAAGAGAGGGCTCTTGGGGGAATATGTTGAGAAGATGGACATGTCCAATGGCCTCTGATTAACCGGTAGCTGCAGCAAATTAATAAAACACAAATTAAAATCGCGTGCCCCTTTAAATCACGAATGAATCTTGCCACGAGTGGCACTCACCTGGGAGGTGCTCGAAGTGTCGTCGGAGGAGAAGCTTTGCCCGAGAGAACGGCAGATCTCATCACGACACACCAGGCCTGGCTTCTGAAGCCGTCCCCGCAAGGGTGACGAGCTAGCCTTGGCTGCACACGGCTCGTGAACACGTCCCACCTGCCGGTGGAAAGCGGAAACTTTTCCCACATTCGTGTGACCCCACTGGCGCATGCAAAGTGCAACCGCAGGGGTTCATCCAGAATTCTCAAACTGGGGCGCGTTACGAATTTATGGAAGGCGAGTTAATAGTCACATTCGACGTTGAACCTATGCTTTATTATTACGCAGATAAAAAACAAATTGCGGTGACTGCTTGATTCTGCCTATCACCTCTTTTTGTCTTCTTCCCTTGAGTATGTACGATCGCCGGGCCGGGCAGTATCGCGCTATACCTCACAGGTACCTTTGGGTATCTGTATATCTTCATCCAGATACTTGTGAAGATGTATTTGCCTCTCACGAGTGAAATACACTTACGATGCATCAACTGTATTGCAATACATTGCCAGCCATAGGCATCTTGTTATGTTTCTTGTCAAAATTAATTGGCAGGTGTTTACGATTAGCTGAAAACAACCTTTTAGGTGAACCCGCCCATCTGCCCATCTGCCCGTCTGCAAGGGCGAGAGGGTCATGAAGCTTAATAAGGAAAGAAAAGAAACAAAAAATGTGGTTTGAAGAATGGTTATTTGCAACACCAGCAGAGTAAGTACGCCCAAAGCCCTCTACTCTTTCAACTTAACATAACGAACGCTGGAAAAAAGGAAGGAGATTAAAATTCACCCGAGTAAGAACAGTAGGAAATTTTCATAAGAGCTCGCTTCTTTTCCTCTTATGTTGCAACAGTTTCCGTGCAGATCAGGCAGCCTTAGTTAGCGCAGACCGGCTCAGCTCTGCTCTCCAATCTCCCCACCCTAGATGACTTGAGGCACTTAGACTACAGCTTGAGACACACCCTGACAGCAAAACAGGGTTCATTTAGGGCAGACGCCTTTTCTCAAGTATCACACGCAATCGATGACCTCAAGTGCCTATCCGAATCACCAGAGACGATAATGTTTTTAGCGGCATTCAGGAAGGCAGCGCTGAATAGGTGAAGAGTTCAAGGAAAGGGGAGGGGCCCTAAACTAGCACAAGCACTACCATTTACTTTATCAAGAAACTGCACTTCAGAAAAATATTTATTTGGTTGTGTATCTGTAGTTTGTATTGCGGGATAGTTTAATGCCGTTTCCACAGAAATATACTCAGGGATATCCCGTGGATAGAAGACAAATGTATCTCAGTATTTCATTTTGACTTCGAAATATATTTATCGCAGTATTTGTATTCCCGAATACTTTTTTCAGTATTTCTGCCCAGCCCGTGATAGATTTCTGCTCATGCCCTGTACCTCAATGCGTCAATCATAAGACAGTACTCAAGAATAGACGCGTAAAAAGTTGACACAGACCATTATATTTGAAGATAACTGGCCCTTTTCAGCAGAATATCCTCTTTCGTTTTCTCTCTTGTAGTGCGTATCAGACAAGCTGTTTTTAAATCTTGGCTGAATATGCTTCCCTCGAGAAAAGTGCCTTTCTAAATATTTTTGTTTGGAGGCACTCACAACGAAAATATATTTTGCGTTAGTTTCTTAAACAATCAAGCATTTCTTAAACCTTCGCCTAGCGGTGCCACGACAGGTGACCACACCAAGCGAGCCAAACATGGTTAGCGTATCCACACTCACGCTATCGAAGCGTCTGAGATCTGTTCGGGCCGCTACTTGAGTCTCTCTGATGAGGTGGACAAAGTTGATATTAAGATAGTAAAAGTCAGGCACAACTTACTCGAGGGCATCTGGGATTCAAATTACATCAGTTGCCCTGATTCAACTCGGCAGACTGTATTCAAAGTGAACTAGAATAAATTAAATGAACTTTCATAGCACAGTATTAGTTATCTTTCAACACAGTCAAGAAGTGTATTTCTTTCCTCAAACTAAAGCTTTTTTTCTAAAACGTTGACAGATGTAGATACACTGCAGAGCTACTCGAACAAATAAGAGGGTGCAATCTGCGGCCTTCTTAGAATCACTAATGAAGAAGTCTAAAATTGAGAAGAAACGAATCAGATTAAGATTTGATTAAATTCCGTATTGTTCTGCAAATACAGTAACCCTGAGGGTACAAGTTACTAGTATTGTCAGCAATTTCGTCGTGCAGATTGAGAAAGTTATCTGGGAGATCGTAGATGAGTGACAATTCATTTCAAACACTCGCTTTGCTAAATCATGACTAGGAATGCTACGAATCTCCTGGGTTTCGAGTTCGAGAAGTTTAGAAGCTCTCGCACCTCGCTAAAGTTCATTTTAGAGCCAGGCTCGGGTTGGAAATAAATTCGGACAGTCATATTTATTTTTAGCACTCTTGTCGATTCTGGATAGTTCGGTACCATCTCCGGAAACATCTTTGTTTTTGTACACGGATATATTGGGTCAATAAATCGCTACAGACTGTTTCGTGATAGGCGCTTATTGACCTCCGGGTGATGGTGAAATTCCACTCCTTAGACAGCCGCAGTTTCATCGCTGACGCCGGTTATTTGCTCCTACATTTTTGAATGGTAATTCCGGTCAAACGCGAATCCAAAGTAAATGCCTGATATCGATGTACGGAGACTAAATACGAACACTGAAAAAATATTACACTAATGAGCAACCACGATCCACGCTGAAACAGATATTAAAAACGCTACCACCAGCTGCTATAAGGCAATCAGCGGGTTGGCTGTTTGTCAAGAGACCTAGTGCCCTGGTGTCATCTTTCTTTTTCAAAAACATTCATTGTTCGTACTGCCACTCTTTACGTCGTGTTTTGCTGCTACATTTTCAGCCGGCCCAGCGGACCATTTCTCCTTGTTATGTAGTTTTAGTGGCCGTAGTTTGTAAGTGCTCTTCGGCGATCGCGCACTAAGATTATTGACTCCCTGCTCACTCAAGCGAGATCTAGGTGCTGAAGGTAGCATTCAATCGCGGCCATAGTTTAGCCCGTCCCTGCTAAGCGCGAGCTTATGATTAGCTTCACAACGTTTCTGTAACGCGAATTGTGTCGCGACTAGCCTAGTGCTAGCCGCGTGAACGTGGGCAAGGAAGCAGCCGGCACCGACAAGACCTGAAACCCAAGTGAGCTTCTTTGATAGCTACCAAGCTGACGGCGATAACACACGCTAGCTTCGCGCATCCGCATTGCGCACGTCACATGGCGTGCCGCATAACAACGTGCCGCGCTACGCTACAAATTTCACACCACCAAGATCGTAGTTCTTCTCAGAAGTCAAGTGGGGCTCGCTTTTGAGCCTCCGTTCATCGTGGCAAACTCGCTTTTCGGCCGGCAACTTTATCAATCTGTAGTAATATTTGCTACAGATGTTTGATGTCTGCAAAGCAAAGCAGAAACACATCCGTAGCCTCTTACCTGACTGATCGGAACTGCTCTTAAGACTAAGCCTGGTTCAGACAGTTGCGTTTGACTGCGTTTGAGTGCGTTGCGGCTGCGAAAAACCAGGACATCCCTGCTGCTTATATCGCGTGCCAAGATGATCCTTTGATTGGATTCCACGCTTCATGCGAACGCGACAGATGATGCAGGTGATCGCTTTCGGTTCTCGACGCAACGCAGTCAAACGCACTCAAACGCACTCAAACGCACTCAAACGCAAGTGTCTGAACCGCCCTTAAGGGGCTGTGCAACGATATTCAGTTGGAATGTTCTTCGCTTTACACGAGCTTACTGGCGCTGTTGGGACTCGAAGGATACTCGCACGCAACGCCACTGGCCAAGAAAGTCCTTTGTTGCGGTGTAATTTCAAGGACAAAAGCGATCATTTTCATTCAATCTCTTCTTTGCAAAATTTGATGACGTAACGTGGGGATCGCAGTACACCCCAATGACGATATTTGAATGCGGTTCATAGATTGGACCCGAGCATTGCGGGGGCACTCGATTTGGGCTCGTGATAATTACTAGCTCGAGAAGCATTCGGGTAGTGGCCCGTGTCCAATCGCTGCAACGACGACAATAGCCGAGCCATAACAATGTCTGGAACTCAGGGCGTGTCCTGTGCTTTGCCAACACCAGCGCGTGGCTATGATCAACATTGGCGGCATATAATCGGCCCCAAATCACGTGGCCGCTTGATCTGGCTGCGAGTTGAGGGGGTGAACGCTGCTCGTTTTTCTTTAATTTTTTCTGGGACTTCTATTGCGTGGGGTGAAAAACGAACGCGTGTTTCATAGGTCATTAACGTCAGGGATCCGTTCTAAGCGGTATTTGCGCAAAGTACGAAAATTGTTGCATCGCCCCTTTAAGCCAGTAGCACGTTTTGCGGTACCGCGATACAAACTTCGTGTTACACCATGGCCATCGAGCTGATCACAAAAGTTGCCACCATGCTTGATCCAGTAGTTTCGGTTTCGCTGCAGACCCTCGAAACAAATTTTGAAATAGGATATTTACAAAACTTCACGAGGCATCGAGAAAACAAAAACTGACACCTCGTAACTCGGGGACACTTCGCTTCAGTAAATCCGTCGTAACCCTAAAATCAAGAAAATTTACTGGAGTTACCATAACAAGGCAGAAGTCCCCCATCAAACATATATTCTGCAGTTTGTTTACCTCCACTGAATTTTCATTCGTGAGACTGGCGTTTCAGCGGTGTATATGTATATTAATAATAATAATAATAATATCTTTATTACCTTTGAAAAAATACGTGTCTAAGCGTGCTGGCCCACGAAAGCAAAGATGCTTGTATGTGGGACCAGGTAGCCAACAAAATACCGTGACACATTGAACTATGTAGATATACGACATGCAGCCTTAAAAAAAACACTAATACTCCCGAATATTTTTTTCCAGCCGATTTAATATTGATAAGACTACCCAATCAATATTTTGCTAAGGAGTCCCAAATATTTTTAATAGCGTCAAAAAACTCAACTGCTCAAAACTGAAACGGAACCATGATAACGGAGTTAATGGCCGCCACATGTGGACTTGGGAGGAGGGAGAAATGTAGAGGAGGAGAGTTGCCAGAAGTCACTTGGCTCACCCAACCCCGTTTTGTTCTTCTTTGTTTTTTGGCAGTGCGAAGCAGATGAAAAACGCGCAAACGTCGAGCAATTTGTGCTTGACGTTTTCGTGTTCTTCAAGCTCCACCAATCCATGTAAGTAAGACGAGCGATGTCTTCAGCCAGAAGGAGTGACGACTCGGCGATGTTTTCGTGCGAATCAGCTTCGTGGTCGAGCGTGTCGTACGGAATAAATACCGAATGTGAACGGTAAAAGAGTTATCTTTCAAAGCTAGACAGATGTACCGGTACCGCCAACGACGGTTCTGAAGGCGAGGTCCCACGTCCGTCGTCCACCACCATCGCTTAGTCCACTTCGTCCAGCCGTCCAGCCCGGCACTATAGCGATACGACGCCACGTTGTGAATTACGCAGTACGTATGCTTTCGGCTCTCCGTAAAAGTTTTTTTAGTGCGAAATCATTACCTGTCCCATGGAGCGCCGCCAGCGTTCTCTGTGACCGCGGAGAACGGCTCCGGAATAAACGGCAGTTAAAATGGCTGGGACGCATCATAGTTCCAAGGAACGCCACACCACAGAGAAGCCCTCTTCCTGGCGCTGCGGCCTGTGCGCCGGCAAAATGGAGAGGGTGGCGCGGGGCGGCCGCCACGTCAAGCATGGCCGGAGAGGGGAGGGGGATTTCTGCTCCGTCTACGCGGCGCACCGCCTCACTGGCCTCACTCCCTGCTGCCGCTGCGGCCCCTTTTGCTCCTCTCAGCGCCGAGGAACATGACGGCGCCTGAGGCATCTATATCGTCGGCGGCCGCAATCTCGGCAGTAGCGAAACGGGACCGTCCACGCCAGTACATCGCAGACGGACTAAGGGAGTGGACAAAAATGCTTTCGCATTCGCAACTCATAAGAGCTTAGGTGTCTTTCCCCTCATATTTTATTAACGTATTTGCAGCTTCCTAGAAGCCACAAAAAATGGGGGTTTCATTTATTTTCCATTTTTAATAGTGAGTGTGCGTGTGCCTTTGATGACCCACGAACTTGATTATATTAGGTACGAGTGTCTCAACGGCAAATGACCGCGGAGGAGAGAGTAAGCGGGAATCAACCCGATCAGTTTTTGATCGAAAGTTTTTGGGAAGAGAAAACCGACTTTCGAGCCGCAAATTGTGTTTTGGGTAGCTGGCCTCTCATGCATCGTGTACAAACAAAAACCTTGGCGAGCGTAAACCAGTGTCCCTTTAAGTGAAGAGGATTCGGCAGAGTACGGAGACAAGTCGAATATTATTTCCCAATAAAAACATCGTTCTTATGGTTTTATAACAATTTTAACCATCTCCGCTTTACGCCTGGAGGACATTCCTCCAATTTCACAAAGGAAGTTGCGATAAAGAGTTCCAAAAGTGTCATCCAAAAATATTTGAAATAATATGCCGCGAAGATTATACGTGAAAGACATGCAGTAAATAACTTGAAAGATACGCC
>JAZHYW010030251.1:0-14700 GCA_037355805.1 Ixodes ricinus
AAGTGCATCGATGTCTTCCTTTCGCTCTGACATGTCAACATTTGTTCTTGAGATGCGAATTATTTTTATTTAGACGTAGTGCACCACTAAGAAGGCGTATAGCTGTTTGTGTGGCACTGAAAATAAAGCAAATGAAGGCGAAAGCAAAAGCGCCGATGTATTAAAGACAGACACCCCTCTTAATGCGCTGAGTCATCTTTCTCAATATGCTGAGTTATCATCTTTATTCGTTTAGTCATCTTCCTAATTCGCTTAGTTATCCACTTTGTTCGCTTTCATTCCTCTTAATTCACTTTAATTCCTTTTAATTCACTTCAATTCCTCTTAATTTGCTGTGGCCCTTAATAAGCTTTGGTAATTTCACTTTTCTTTAATTCGTCTCAATTCACTTTATTTCCAATTAATTCACTTCTGATTCCTCTTAATTCGCTTTATAGCCCTCCTTATTTCCCATTTATTACTCTTAATTCTCTTTAATTACAATTACTCTTAATTCACTTTCATTCCTCTTAATTCACTTTGATTCCTCCTAATTCGCTTTGTCATCCTTCTGAATTTCATTGCCTCTAATTCGCCTGAGTGGTCACGTAAACGTTTTGGTACCTTTCGTGGCGCCGACGTGTTTTGGTACCTTTCGTGTCGCCGACGTGTTTTCGTTTAAGGACTTTGAAGGTCGACTGAACGGTAAGACATATAAGGCTTTCGCCTTAAAAATTAACCTTTACTCCCACTCCCCTCGTCCCCTACGTTCAAACTGAACCACGAATCCTACCTTCACGAAGGACTAGTAGTTTTTCAAGACTGACTTTCCAAAAGCCCTACCCTTTTCTCCACTTGCTCGTCTTGCTTACAGCAACATCGAGATGCAATAGACCGATTTCACCAAGCGCTCGGCGCATGCGTGACGCCGCCATATCTTTAGTTCACAGGAGGCAAACGGCAGTGCAAGAGAGGGCTCGTGCCGTCTCATGCTCCACACGCGCAGAGCTCCAGCGAGGTGCTCGCACGTGCAGAAAGACTAAAGTTCCCACGATGCATTGCCGCAGCGGTGGCGTAGTCAAACTGCCTGGTAAGATCGGTCTATTGTTGTCAAGTTCAAACAAGGGACTTTGTTAGATTAAAACGTGTGAGGTAGAGCCACTATATAAGCTACGCTTAGAGTGTTGGCACTCTGTTCGCCGATATTGCTGGGGGCGCCGCCATCTTGGTGCTTGTGCAGAGCAGACGTACCTGCCGATCGTCATGATTGAAAAGTGCGACTTCCTCAGCATTAGATTCGGGGTTAGGAAGCTCGTGTAATATTGCTTTGCTCTGTCGCGAACTGTTTAAACGTTTGTGGAGAACGGAAAAGCGTTTCCTGTGATTTCAGATAGAACTTCACATAACTGGCAACCAAGTTTTTAAGTCACAAGATGGGTAAGTGTCGTTACTCTGAAGCGTAGCTTATTTAGTGGCATCAGTGTGAGGTTGTAAAACGCTCGTGCAATGTGAGGCAACCTTTTAATAAAGAATATTAAAATTAATCCCGCTCCTCCTTTCCGGCTCACAGTGCATTTGGTTCTTCTCAACCGCCCACCACAAACAGGAATATGGTAAAACGCTAAGATTTTTAAAGGTGAATATATCAACAAATGGAACCTTGCTTCCACTTGTTTTCTTCTCCTGGCGCCCTTCCATCACGGCATTCAAATTTGTGTGTTGCCATTTGAAGGGATGTATACCAAAAAACTTTGTCTGATCTAACTAAACCTGGTCATTAGAAAAAATACAAAAGTAACGTGTATGTAACGATACGTTCCATTTTTTTAACTGTAACGGGAACGAGTTCCTTTTTCACAAATGAAACTTGTAACAAGAACGCGTTCCAAAAATCAGAAGGAACGAGCTTTCGTTCCTTTTCTTGAGGAACGTGTACAACACTGCCACAGTGTATAGCTGTGCTTCCCGTATTCGAGGTCGTCACTCTTGGGTGATACGTAAATATATTACGGGCTATTTCGACACTGAAATTTAGATTTCTCGTGAACGGAAAGATGTCTGGTTTAGGATAGCGAAAAGGTTTAGACGCCGATATATATAGACTTTTTTAATGTTTACAAAATCACAGTCCCACGTGCTGTCTTCACAGCTCCGCACGTGCGTGTTCGTCGCTTCGGAAAGCGAGGAAAGCACGCGCCATACGCATGAACAGTCAAGATGGCACCGGCCACACGCTCTTTTTTGGAAAGGTCTATTAGCGGCGAGATGTTTTGGTGGCACCCTCCTATGGTTCCCCTTTGTGACGTCATTACCTTGCGAACAACAAGTTCGATGGTGTTTGTAAATAGCATGGTGGAAGCTTGAAATAATTGCGCTCTCAAAGGAACACTGCTAACACCGTCAAAATTCAAGTTCTTTCATTCCTCTTATTTCCGTCGACGATAAATCCTTTTCTGACGTCATAGTCAGCGTTCGGCCAATCGTGGAAGGCCGACCACAGCGACGCTTTCGGTCGCGCACGTCGCCAATAGGAAGCCCATAAACTCCATCGGGAATAGCTAGGCCCATTTTCGGTTGGGCAAAATAAGATAACGGTCGACGCAAAATCTCTGTTCACAAATTGGTCGCTCGTTCCATTCAGCGTACAACAAGAACGTTTTATAGAAAGATAAAAGATACGTTTGATAGTATTTCTAAGATGTTCGTCTATTTAATCATCGCTGCATTCGGTCACACCTTTTTGGCGTCGTTGTGGAAGTTATCCCAACTTACGCTTAGTGTCAAAACGTGAACGCATTGTTCGTTCCCCTCGCAATCTTTTTTTTGCCGAAAATTTCTTTAAATTGACACTGATGCCTTTGACTTGTTTCTTGGGCGCTATCATCGTCTATATGCTGCAAATAAACATTTAGAAAATTATTAGCATGCCCACAACATATCTCTATAAAAAGAAGCACGTGTTCAATAACGTGTCTCCTCTCTCTTCTTTGCAGAGGAGAAAAGAGGAACGGAACAATTGCACTACACCATGCAGCACTAAAAAAAGAAAAAGTATTTGAGCTTACATTTTTGTAGAACATGGAGACATCCAATCATGGCGAAGAGTCCAAGGATTTCTGCGAATGACGGAGCTCGGAACACGATCACATCTGAAAGGTACCATATGCGAAGGGAAAATGCGCGAGTGAAGCGCCATGCGCAGTGTGCCTGCGCACATCGCATTATTATTTTTTTTCAAATCATAACCAGAGATTCGTCATGGCTCCCATCCGTGACGTCACGGGTCGTGGTCCAGGTTACTTATCACACGTGTTGGCACGGTAACGCGTTTTTTTTTCTTTTTGTAACGTAGTAACGTACTCGTTACATTTTCAAAACAGTACCGCATAACGTACCTTACGTTGCTTATGTCGAGTAACGGGTAACGTAGTTACGTTACTCGATCATTACGTCTTCACGAGACATCAAAAATTTACACTTCAAGTTTTTTTTTTTCGTATTTCTGGGAGCCACGTTATGTGAATTGTTGCACTCATCTCACGTACATTTAAAGTCAAAACCGTAAAAAAAAGATAGGGTAATTACGTTAAGTTTCTAGCTTGGACCTAATAAATAAAAAGTAACGCTAAAGTAACGAGAGTTACTCATATTGGTGCCGGTAACGCGTTCCCTTTATTTTGAGGTAACGTCGCTCTGCAACGCGTTCTTTTTATTTGCAGGTAACGAGTAACATATTTCGTTACTTCCTGTAACGCCTACAACACTGCTTATTGTCGGCTCCAAACGCCGATTTCGATGCCGTGTGAAAAAAAAAAAAAAAGCACGGTGGAAGGCTTGGAGATTGGAGTCACCTCACTCTTAAACTAAAACCGACACAGTCGACAGTCTAACATCGCTTTTATTTCCGCCAATGAAAGCAGGATTAATCCCGCTAAATACGTCATAGTAACCGTTTGGCCAATGGTGGAAAGCCGACCGCGGCGATGCGTTTTGTCGCGAAAGTCGCCAAAAGCTTCATCAACCCCTACGGCAACAATGGAGAAAACTCCAGATTTGCAAGCAATCCACATACGCGCCAAAACAACAACAAAAAAAGAAACAGGGAAGGTCGGGGCAATCAAAACATAACCTCTATCATTATCATGCGTCGAACATATGGGAACGAAGAAGGTTAAACCATAGAGTAATATATGGCTAAACTCCGAGTGTGAACCTTCAGTTTCAACAAGGTTTGTGACAGTGGCTCACGCAGGCTGTTCGAATCACTCTTGTCCGTTGGGATTTTTAGGATATGGGCAAGGGAGGAGAGAGGCTGGGGAGGAAGGCGGGTGCTAGTACCGCCACTTGTTTCTGCATAATACATCAAAGGCCAGCTCTCTTTTATTCTCGAGGGAGAGGAAACCTAGAGCGGAGGCAGCGCGGCTCGAAACGGTCCAGTCAGGCCAGCGGCGATTTTCTTTCTACGCTTTCGGTCGGTATGCAGCGCCCTCTGCGAGAACAAATATCGAAGAAAAAAACAGAGACAAAAAAAAGGAAGAAGGCGCTCGTTAACGGCGTTAATTAAATGCCAAGCCTATTAGGTTTCCCTGGGGGGTCAAAAAAGCGTCGTCTCCGACGCGCAGTCCGCCCGTGGGAACACTTGTGTTGCGGATGCTGGCTCTGATGATGAAAATTCGCTGGACTCCCGCATTTTGTTCTTTGTTAGCTTTTTTCTTAGGGCCGACCGAAATGCCCATTGTTTCGGGAAAGAGCTATTTGGTGAAGTTTGGGTAGGGGAAAGGGGAAAGGGGGGGGTATTGTGGGCATTCCGGTGCTCGCGCTTGAGAACTTCAAACGGAATGTGTTATGGACGCGCGTCATCTGGGGAATTCGTGACCAGCAAACGTCGCTTTTGCTTCGGTCGCCGGCGTGTGGCCTAGGACTGGGTTGTGTTATTATTTGCGTTGTGCTCGTTTGCTTATTAGAAGCTTCGGTGATTACAAACAACTGCGTGGGCTAAACGAATGACAAAATGTAGGCGTTCTGTATATACAATAAATATACGTCTCAACGCAGAAGCACAAAATATATTTTGCCAGTTTCTTTTTTTTTTACCTGAGGACTTTATTTGCGTTTAACTAATTATGATGAAAACGACAGTTTTTAGGGGCGAAGCTTCTTAGGGTCCAGCCTTGTCCGTCCGTCCGTCCGTCTGGCCGGCCGGCGTACGTGCTCACATAAAAAGAAAAAAATGTTTGCGCAGTCGACAGGATTCGAACCTGTGCGGGGAGACCCCAATGGATTTCTAGTCCATCGCCTTAACCACTCGGCCACGACTGCGGGACGAGTAGGGGGCTCTGAGATGTGGTAGTAACTCAAGAGCTGGGGTTTCTGTCATGGATGAAACGTTGCATGTAGCCGCTCAGCGTCTATACAGGAGAGGGCGCTGCGGTCAAATGCGCATATAATCGCGTTAACTTTTGCATGCATTGGCTCAACGTTTATAGACGAGAGGGCGCTGCGGTCAAATGCTCAAATGCGTATATAACCACGTTCCATACCACACATTCTCTTTCTGACATGGACCGTTGACTTAAGCGGTGGAGATGCGTTCCCACGGCTTCTAGTGGATCCAAGCTGATCCGATAGAAGAACCGCTGGCTCTGCATTTCACCGACCATAAAGCAGTAATAATAAAGACGAAACGCAACCCGGAACTCAGCACTACGTATGAGCAATAAAAAAATCAGCACCATCAGCACTACCTATGAACAATAAAATCAGTATCATCAGCACCACCAGAGCTTCGCCCCAATCAACATCATTCACCACGTGGAGATGCGGTCATTTTTTCTTTAAGTTATGCAAAGTGTATAGACGGTAAAGTCGGTTCATTATCTTAAAGGGGTATGGAAACGAAAACGCTTGCAGTTATCCCTTTGTTTAGATGTGGTCAATGTTGTGCCAGCAGCACAAAACCACTAGCCTAGATTAATGTTTATGGGCGGCCGGCAGAGAAGTCAAGAAAACTAATTCTAAAACAAATTAACAAATTTCAAAATTGCGTCTGGTGGCCGTCCATGAAGCTCCGTTGGAATGCCGGGACGTCATGAGTTCCTAAAAAGCAGCGCCAGTTCACAGCAGTATGGCTCGCTCGTGGAGTCACTTAGTCCTGAATGTGACTTTGGCGGAGAACGCTAACGAGTTTACTACGTCGTATAAGTTAAAGCTTCCACAGTGCTTCCGCAACGTGCGTTCCACATCATCAAGATCGCCATTTTTTTCAGACGTAAAGTAGGAGCTGCAAGCAAGGGTGATGGCTTATTTGCAAATTGAATTGACCGGAATCTTGTCAAGAACAAGCCTCAACAGCCAGGCTATGCCAGTTTATCCTGTATAGAAAAATGTTCACTTTGGTAAGCGCTATTTTAGGCCAAATTCGATCCGAGTGCGAAGGTGCTTATAGATTAGGGTGAACAATTTCGGTCACTCCGTTCTGCATGATCCTTCGCCTCCATCACCATAAGACGCGGAATTATCATTTTGCCGCCCTAGGCAGCTTGAGGTACAAACGAATAGAACGTTTTCAAAACCCCGTCAGGCAACATTGGCGGTGGCCATTTTTTGGGTACGTGGCGCGTGATTGGCTGCGAGTTCGCACCGAACGCTGACGCAGCCCTCGGGTCCAGTACGTGCTCAGAGTACGTAATCAACAATGGCGGGCCAGGATAACCGACGCAGAAGTTACTAGATGGCGCGCACTTTTGAAACGCGTCTGTTGTAAAACATACTCTATCAAATATTTAAAAAAAACTGGCAAGAATGGCGTCTGCTTGTGCGATGACAGCGAGATTTTTTGTCATTATTCGCTAGATAGCAAAGGAACTAACCCAACACAAAATGCCACGCAGCAGACGCAGAACTCCTGGGTTCTGCCCGTTTCAAAAATGGCTATACGTGACCTGATGGCTAGCCGCGGCACTTCGGTGAAGAATACCATGAAGGAGACACCGTCTGTCATCGGAAACCAGGTAAAAAAAAGCGCTATGACCAACCGCGCGCTTTGATACAACAGTCGCGAGCGCAAACACTAGCTCTATCGAAAATTCACGAGTATAGTCCACGGCTTCAAACATTTTTCTTTAATATTCATCCCAATACTCGCACGTCAAATCCTACGAATTTGACCCACGGATCTTGAGTATGGTTTAAGGACTTTCGTTGGTGGCGTCCACTGCCAATTAGAATGACAGCGACGCCAAAAAGTACCTGAACAACGCCAACAACGTCGCACAAGGCGTACCAACCAGCTTATGTTGTTAATGCAATTAATGAAAAGGTGCAGTCAGCTGGACAAGAATAACGATAATGATCGCTGGAGAAGGGGAACAAGGAGGACAAAGGACGAACACAAATCTCCGAACACAGCTAGGTGACTGGTGTGCGACTGAAACAATCCGCTTGGATTTTTCTCTACTTTGCTCTACTGACGTGTAACTTCTGGTTAGCTCAGTTGCTAGAGCGGTCCAGGAGAAACGGAGAGGTCCCCTGGTCCGGTACCAGGACCAGACAAATTTTTTTTCAGTCGTGCACCAGTCACCTATAGCTGTTTGGAGATTTCTGTTTGTCCTTTGTCCCCCTTGTTCTCTTTTTCCTGGGATTATTATCGTCAGATTGTGTTCAAGGTTCTTGCTTCATGACTGGTCATTTGGCGTACTTATCAGCAAATGCCACAAACTGTTTGGTTTTTGAAGCTGTCAGCGACTATTGTCGAGGCTAGAGCCACGCGGTGCCCGCAAACGATTTGACATTTTAGGGCAAAGTGCAGATCGTAACGATCGCAAATGGCGACCGTTATACTTCGAAAATGAGGCTTCCTAAACTTTAGCTACGGAGTTAGGAATGTGGAGCGATATCGCTTTTCTTCTGTCTCGAACTGTATTGACCTTTCTGAAAGACTGAGAAAAACCATTTCCTGCGATTTCAGACAATGCTTCGAACAACTAGTAACAATGATCTGAAGCACCGTATATGTGGGTGAAGTGTCGTTACTGCGAAGCCTATAAACCTTTCCACCACCTGTCGCATGGGCGCAGCCATCTTGGAATCACGTAAAGTGGCCGCCATTAGGTTGCTTCAACTCCTCTCGCTCCACTCTTCCATCCGCGCCTTAGCGGATGCGTTGTATTTGTGTATGTTCTCGCCTTTCACTGCGTTTCCTTACCTTACTGCGTACAGTGTAGTCGTATACTTTTATTTACTACCTAATTGCATTACATCATTATGCGCCGAACTTCCGCAGTTAATGTTGAAGCACGTTTTGGGGTCATTCCATGTCAAACGTCCCAGGCGTTGCGCTCGACTAACCTTCGATTTCTGAAAAAAAAAATTCATGGCCTTTTGCCGCATTGTTTGTAGCCATGCTCTAAAATATTTTTGACGAAAAAAATTTTTTTGATGGCGTGAGCGCGGTTTTAATTTTTAAAAATAGCGTGAAACTAGGTATCACTCTATAATTTATGAAAAATCAGCTTTTTTATGAAACACCCAACAATATTTTTTTCTTAAATCTGCACGGCTTTCGACTTGCAATGTGGTTGGGCTTGTGCAGTTTTGTTTAATTTAACTATTTTTTTAAAAACACAATTTGTTTTGAAAATTTTAACATTTTTGTTATTTTAATAAGAAATATCTAATTGCTCCGGGGACTTAATAGAACTATTTACCGGCTGCCCTGCAGGTATATAATCTATAAAAAATATTTAAACCGCTCAATTAAATATCTCGCAGTAAAAAAAAATCCTGAAGTTGCCAAAAAGTGCGTTTTGACGCATAAACAGCCGTTTATTTCACCCTGAGGTGGTCCAAGTAAAAATACAAAATATGGTGGGTTTTGAAGAACAATCGATTGTCTTTTGATTCTGAAAGTTTAATCAAAGTAATTTTTGTTTAAAGCGAGAAAACAATTTTTGAAGTTGAACTCTTGCACCACAACCCGGCGTCGCTTCTTAACGCCTCTTCGCCGCACAGCACGCCACCGGCGACGATAGCTGACACGATTAGGTCCAAAGAAAGAACGGAGTTTACTGCCGCTTCCCCTTGTCCGTCTTTTCAGCTGCAAGGAAAGAAACGGCGGGCATCGTGTTGATAATCGGAGGTGCCGCCAGTGCGTAGCCATAGCAGGCCCGTTGTGCCCTTTGTATCCGAGGGCGGCTCCTCACACTCCGAAACGCGATGCCTAATCGACGGGCGGCATCAGCTGACGTGGACTTCTCCTAAAAGGGAAACGCGACAATATCGCCGCGAAATCTAGCCGTCACGCATACTGCGGTTAAAAGCGGAACTATTCAGCGACGCAAGAATTTGCCGTTTCAAAGCCGATTTAAACACAAACGAGGCGTGAGCCTCCAACGGCGCGCATTCGTTAACACCACATCGCCTCGTCGTTTGAGATTGCCCGTTCACTGGGCTTTTGTGTTGCTGTTTAAATAGTGTCCTGACGTTGACAATAGAGAGTGATTGCGATGTGTACGTAAGAAACAGCAAGCTTACTAGTGGATGCTCTGACCCGGCAGCGCTAAGCATCTGCTGATATCAAGACAGTGGAAGACCACAGGAGGACACCGCCGCGCAAAACAGTCGAAATAGGAAAATCCATAAAGCAACAAGAGTGGAAAAAAGCTTCTTCCCACCAAGATGTACCCGACAACTCGAAGTCCTGCTGTCTACCTGCGTGCGCAAACCGTGACACCGTCGCACGCTTTGCCAGGCTCGACGGTGGCGTGCTGTGCAGAGAAGAGGCGCAAGAAACGACGCCAGGTTGCGGCGCGAGAGCTCAACTTCAAAATGTTTTTTTTTCCTCTTTAGAACAAAATTATTTTATTTAAACTTTCAAGAACAAAAGGCAATAAACTCTTCTGTAAAAGTCACCATGTTTCGTATTTTTCTTTGGGCCACCTCAAGGCAGAATTGACGGCTCTTGAAACGGCAAAACGCAATTTTGCACAAATTTAGTTGTTTTTCTGCATGATATTTAGTTGTACGGCCTGAAACCTTTTTTTTCTTTGTGCAGTATACCTACAGGGCTGTCAATAAGAATTTTTACAGTCACCTGCAGCAACGAGATAGTTTGTAACAAAACTATCAAAAATGCTAAAATTCTTACATATTCCTTATTTTTTTAAATTGCTTCAAGCCAATATTCATGATGCTTATTACATAGCAA
The DNA here is from genome assembly GCA_037355805.1 of Ixodes ricinus. Taxonomy (NCBI): domain Eukaryota; kingdom Metazoa; phylum Arthropoda; class Arachnida; order Ixodida; family Ixodidae; genus Ixodes; species Ixodes ricinus. The sequence goes on from JAZHYW010030251.1 coordinate 10,184, forward strand.
TCCAAATACCGTGTGGTTTTTAGGCAAAAATATTCCACCTTTCCATAAATATATCTTACTTCTCATGGAGAAGTAAGATATATTTATGGAGAAGTCCACGTCGCCTGACGCATTGAGAAGTCCACGTCAGCTGATGCCGCCCGTCGATTAGGCATCGCGTTTCGGAGTGTGAGGAGCCGCCCTCGGATACAAAGGGCACAACGGGCCTGCTATGGCTACGCACTGGCGGCACCTCCGATTATCAACACGATGCCCGCCGTTTCTTCCCTTGCAGCTGAAAAGACGGACAAGGGGAAGCGGCAGTAAACTCCGTTCTTTCTTTGGACCTAATCGTGTCAGCTATCGTCGCCGGTGGCGTGCTGTGCGGCGAAGAGGCGTTAAGAAGCGACGCCGGGTTGTGGTGCGAGAGTTCAACTTCAAAAATTGTTTTCTCGCTTTAAACAAAAATTACTTTGATTAAACTTTCAGAATCAAAAGACAATCGATTGTTCTTCCAAACCCACCATATTTTGTATTTTTACTTGGACCACCTCAGGGTGAAATAAACGGCTGTTTATGCGTCAAAACGCACTTTTTGGCAACTTCAGGATTTTTTTTACTGCGAGATATTTAATTGAGCGGTTTAAACATTTTTTTATAGATTATATACCTGCAGGGCAGCCGGTAAAAAGTTCTATTAAGTCCCCGGAGCAATTAGATATTTTTAATAAAATAACAAAAATGTTAAAATTTTCAAAAACAAATTGTGTTTTTAAAAAATATTTAAATTAAACAAAACTGCACAAGCCCAACCACATTGCAAGTCGAAAGCCGTGCAGATTTAAGAAAAAAATATTGTTGGGTGTTTCATAAAAAAGCTGATTTTTCATAAATTATGGAGTGATACCTAGTTTCACGCTATTTTTAAAAGTTAAAACCGCGCTCACGCCATCAAAAAAATTTTTTCGTCAAAAATATTTTAGGGCATGGCTACGAACAATGCGGCAAAAGGCCATGAATTTTTTTTTAGAAATCGAAGGTGGTCGAGCGCAACGTCTGGGACGTTTGACATGAGCCTTTGTGAATGACCCTTTGACTATTTTACCGTCAGCGTATAGCGAATACGAGTGAGGATGGCGCACATGAATCACCAATAGCACTGAAGCACATTGAACAAGAACAATAGTCTGGGTAAAACGACTATGCGTGATTTCCTGAAAGATAATCCTTTGTATTCATAACAAATCGAAACAGATACTTTTGATTGTATGGGAACAGCTCGTGGAGAAAATACGCAGCGGCCGTTTAACTTGCATCGTATCTCTTGATACTTCAACATCAGAGTGATATTTTTTTGTTCATAATATTACACCTTGCGGGTGTTTGCAATTCTCAATCGATTTCGCGATTAAGACGTTTGCTTCATCCCTTCACTAATGAATTTTAAATAAGTATACAATGCTTGGTCCCATGTCCGCAGTCTTCCAAGTGATTTAATGATTTTCTGAAGATAAGCAGTTTGATGCAATTAATCTATTTCAACATAAAGTTTGGGACCCCAGAGTTAGAAACTGTCACAGAGAGCTTAAGCGTGTCTGGGTGTCAACGTTCATCCTAAACGGCGCACGAAATCAGTGTAGGCGAGCTGAGATGTGAAAAGGAGGAAAACGCTTGAATTTACAACATGCACAAGCATAAACGAAAGAATTACCATTGTAAAAGAAAGAAAAAATTAAGCAGAAAATCAAAAGTCAAACTCCAAGCTACTAAAGTCCCGAAAGTCCAACCCTACGTGAAATCAACCCTACCCCTAACGTCTTGCCTTGTTTATCCACACGTAACGCGAAACAGTAATACCGGCTAATGTCCTAGAGGCGGATGAGTGTCCCAGCGGTACCGTAGCGGGGACAGTCGCTCGGACGCTCGCGACGGGACGACGCCAAAGCCGAATCTTTGCTCCCAAAGACTGCGCCGGTCAACACCCCTCTTGTTCTCTTCTGCCTCCTCCTTCTCCTTCCTTTCTTCACCCTCACGAAAAACCCGAAAACACATTTTCTTTTTTATTTTTATTTTCTCGACATCTTTCTTCAGATTGAAAACGTGACAATGTCCCCTCCCTATACTTCAAAGAAATTTATCTCATGATTTGTTTTTCTTCACCCTCGATGGTATAGCTGGGTGTACTTGCTCAGTCATCGCCTCGTTCCCAGCACAATAAAAACAAAAAACTTCTTGACACAGCACCAAATGCACACTCTTGTCCGCGATACCACTCACGTGCACAGCACGAAGCTACACTCTTGATAGAAACGTGGCACCACACCCCCTATATTTAACCATAACACTTGCATGTGACACAAAAATCAGATGCTTGCACAACTCCGTCATAAATACTATAGCATATGTTCACACCACAATTCACACAACGTAAGTTGCAAGCTGTGTCTACCCTTGCGCTAAAGGTCAAGCAAATACAAATACATTACATACTAATAAAAAAAATCGAGATCTTGGGTCTCCACTTAAATCTGACTTAAAAAACCTGCGCCTACATTGTCTCTTCTTATGTATTCTATATGGAAGTTGAGGTCTTGTAACTTCATGCTGCCACCTCATGATTCTGCTGTTCGTATGTTGCCTTGGCCGATGATGGTCAGTCTGAACGCGAAAATGTCTGCCGTACAAATAAATAATAATCATTTCTATTGTCAACAATAGTGCTAAACACTCCCGTTCAATTGTCAAGAAGTGCTTCTCTGCCTTGCTAAGCTTGTGGCTGGCGTACGCTACAGGATGGAGCGTCTGGTCTGTCTCCTCCAGCAGAACTGCTCCTACGCTTGCATCGGAAGCGTCAGTGACGTAGCGTAAATTCTTTGCTCAAATCTGGCGCCATCAGGATAAGTGGTTTGGCCAACTTTTCCTTGAACCATAAGAAAGCCGTTTAGATTGCCTCTTCCCACTCGACTTCGTTTCCCGGCGCCCTTTTTTGTCAGGTTTGTCAAGGTGGCCGCCACCACTGCATAGTTGGGAATAAATTCCCAGTAAGATCCGGTCAAACCCCAAAAAGACCTAACCTGTCGTCTCGTTTTCGGTCTCGGTGCGTCTTGTATTTTTGTTGGGATCTCTTGCTATGGCAAAATTTGTCCCAATCCCAATTGGTGTCCTAAGAAACTAATCTCGCGAAATCCGATTTCGCACTTTGTTGGCTTGATCGTTATGCCGGCGGTGAGCAACCTTTTTCGAAATTTCTCTCAGGGTGTCAATATGTTGCTCCCAGGTGTCAGTTGCCACTGGCACATCGTCGTTGCAATGATGCGCATCAAGCACACCATCTAGCAACATCCGCATCAGCTTCGTGAAAGTTGCTGCCACAGTTCTCAGACCAAACGGCATAAACGTAAATTGATAAAGTCCACTTCAAGATGAAAATGCCGTCTTTTCCTTTGACGCTTCTTTCATGAAGATTTGCCAATAACTTTTGGCCAATACAAGTTTTAAGAATAACTTATTCTGGCCCACTTTTGCAAATGCTGTGTCCACCCTGGGTATGGGTTCTGCATCGGACACCAAGACGTTGTTCAGTCTTCAGAAATCTATGCAGAACCTGTACGACCCGTCAAGTTTCCTCACCATTACCACCGGCGCGTTCTATGGAGACGTAGACCGTTCGATCACGCCCATCTTGAGCATCTCGGTTATCTCTTCCTCCACCCGTTCATGCACCTTTAATGGTAAAGGGTACTTTTTCATGTGTTAATCAGATGCTAGGCTTCATCAAACGTAATTTAAAAACAGTTATCATCAGGAAGTCAAAAATACTTTGTATCTCAAAAACTATTCGGCCTATGGTAGAGTATGCTTTAGAAGTTTTGGACCCCTACCAGCAGTATCTGATAAAATATATATATATATATAAAACTAATACAAAACAGAGCCTCCAGATTTGTTCTTAATTTATACTCGCGTGGTAAAAGTGTAACTGCCTTGAAACGCGTGCTCAAGTGGCAGCCTCAGCAGAATCGTCGTCAGTGCTATTGCCTCAAACTCCTCCACAGCATATATTACAATGAGTGTGGAATCGACAAAACAAAATATTTACTTCGATTTCACTTCATCTTTCGGCGAATGGATCATAGCAAAAAAAAGTAGACCTTTCACAAGCAAAACCGAGATTTACAAATACTCTTTTTTCATTTGCACTATACTCAAATGGAATCGGCTACCTGAATAGAGTCTCAACAGATGTCAACTCAAAATTTTTTCATGCATTGTGGAAGTCCTAATATCTATTCTTTCTACGAATTTCCACTTTGTCTGCATATGTTTACGATTGCGTATAGCTTTACACTGGTTTGGGTTGTTTTTGTTTCAATTTACAAGTTATTTACTGCGGGTAAGGCACCTTTTTGAGTTATGATCGTCTAAAACATAAAGTGTTTTTTGGCGTCAAGTTTATTTTGTATTTTCCCCTCCCTTACTATAATGCCCTGATGGATGCTGTGGGGTCATTAAAATAAATAAATAAATACTGGTGTTCG
>JAZHYW010030252.1:0-10619 GCA_037355805.1 Ixodes ricinus
ATTTGTGTTCTTTTCTGCATGATGTTGTGCCCATTGTTCATAACCGGAGCAAGCTGATGTGGTCTTCTTTGACATGACGAAGGCATTTGACAAAGTCGATCATCCGGCATTTATTGGCCAAGTTAGATATGTATGGTTTATGCCCCAAGTATTGCAAGCTTTTTGAGAGTTACTTGTCGAAACGCGAGAACTTGGTACGTGTGTCCAGTTGCTTATCTAATCCTTTCTTTGCCACGTCGGGCGTCCCACAGGGAAGCAATCTTGGGCCTCTTCTTTTAATTTTCGTAAATGACCTCACTTCTTGTGTGAAATACTCAAAAATGTTGTTATTTGCCGACGACATAAAATTGTATCGACGGACAAATACTGTGGAGGACTGTGTTTTGCTTCAGCGTGACGTATGTTCTATTTCTTTGTGGTGCTTGAACCTAATGGCCTGGTATTAAACGAATCGAAAACAAAATTATTTCTCTCCAGGACACGTGACGTTTTGCAATTTTGCTATGCTTTAGAAACAACTGTTCTCAGCCGTTGTTGTCTCTGATTAGGGATTTGGGTGTATATTTAGACACTGAAATTTCGTTTAATCATCAGGTTATGAATATTGTAAACTCGTCTCTAAATGTTTTTGGGATCATAACGCGTATATCGAGAAATTTTAGAAATCCACTGTGTTTTTTAATGTTATTTCGCTCTCTTGTGCTAAGCCGCCTCGAGTTTTCTTCAGTTGTATAGAACAGCATTGGAGAATCTAACTCATCTAGTATTGAGCGAGTGCAAAGAAAATTTATACGTGTTTTTTATGATCGTTACTTGCAGTCCAAGGTATTTTATGACTATGAGAGAATATGTAAACAAATTGGCTTACGCTCCTTGTGTAATAGGCGAATGACGCGTGATTTCATGTTCTTGCATAAAGTTGTTAATGGTGTTGTTGACTGCACAGCGTTACTGAACAGTGTATATTTACGTGTTCCTCAACGGTCTATTCGCATACGCTCATTGTTCTATCCTTTCATTTTACACAACGCTGACCCTGTTACCCGTCAACAACTGGTTTTTAACAAATTCGAATCCAACTTAGATGAACTTGGTATTGATATTTTTGGGTGCGAACGAACATTTAGAAAGTGCATCGATGTCTTCCTTTCGTTCTGACATGTCAACATTTGTTCTTGAGATGCGAATTATTTTTATTTAGACGTAGTGCACCACTAAGAAGGCGTATAGCTGTTTGTGTGGCACTGAAAATAAAGCAAATGAAGGCGAAAGCAAAAGCGCCGATGTATTAAAGACAGACACCCCTCTTGATGCGCTGAGTCATCTTTCTCAATATGCTGAGTTATCATCTTTATTCGTTTAGTCATCTTCCTAATTCGCTTAGTTATCCACTTTGTTCGCTTTCATTCCTCTTAATTCACTTTAATTCCTTTTAATTCACTTCAATTCCTCTTAATTTGCTGTGGCCCTTAATAAGCTTTGGTACTCTCACTTTTCTTTAATTCGTCTCAATTCACTTTATTTCCAATTAATTCCTTCTGATTCCTCTTAATTCGCTTTATAGCCCTCCTTTTTCCCATTTATTACTCTTAATTCTCTTTAATTACTCTTAATTCACTTTCATTCCTCTTAATTCACTTTGATTCCTCCTAATTCGCTTTGTCATCCTTCTGAATTTCATTGCCTCTAATTCGCCTGAGTGGTCACGTAAACGTTTTGGTACCTTTCGTGGCGCCGACGTGTTTTGGTACCTTTCGTGTCGCCGACGTGTTTTCGTTTAAGGACTTTGAAGGTCGACTGAACGGTAAGACATATAAGGCTTTCGCCTTAAAAATTAACCTTTACTCCCACTCCCCTCGTCCCCTACGTTCAAACTGAACCACGAATCCTACCTTCACGAAGGACTAGTAGTTTTCAAGACTGACTTTCCAAAAGCCCTACCCTTTTCTCCACTTGCTCGTCTTGCTTACAGCAACATCGAGATGCAATAGACCGAATTCACCAAGCGCTCGGCGCATGCGTGACGCCGCCATATTTTAGTTTACAGGAGGCAAACGGCAGTACAAGAGAGGGCTCGTCCCGTCTCATGCTCCACACGCGCAGAGCTCCAGCGAGGTGCTCGCACGTGCAGAAAGACCAAAGTTCCCACGATGCATTGCCGCAGCGGTGGCGTAGTCAAACTGCCTGGTAAGATCGGTCTATTGTTGTCAAGTTCAAACAAGGGACTTTGTTAGATTAAAACGTGTGAGGTAGAGCCACTATATAAGCTACGCTTAGAGTGTTGGCACTCTGTTCGCCGATATTGCTGGGGGCGCCGCCATCTTGGTGCTTGTGCAGAGCAGACGTACCTGCCGATCGTCATGATTGAAAAATGCGACTTCCCCAGCATTAGATTCGGGGTTAGGAAGCTCGTGTAATATTGCTTTGCTCTGTCGCGAACTGTTTAAACGTTTGTGGAGAACGGAAAAGCGTTTCCTGTGATTTCAGATAGAACTTCACATAACTGGAAACCAAGTTTTTAAGTCACAAGATGGGTAAGTGTCGTTACTCTGAAGCGTAGCTTATTTAGTGGCATCAGTGTGAGGTTGTAAAACGCTCGTGCAATGTGAGGCAACCTTTTAATAAAGAATATAAAAATTAATCCCGCTCCTCCTTTCCGGCTCACAGTGCATTTGGTTCTTCTCAACCGCCCACCACAAACAGGAATATGGTAAAACGCTAAGATTTTTAAAGGTGAATATATCAACAAATGGAACCTTGCTTCCACTTGTTTTCTTCTCCTGGAGCCCTTCCATCACGGCATTCAAATTTGTGTGTTGCCATTTGAAGGGATGTATACCAAAAAACTTTGTCTGATCTAACTAAACCTGGTCATTAGAAAAAAATACAAAAGTAACGTGTATGTAACGATACGTTCCATTTTTTTAACTGTAACGGGAACGAGTTCCTTTTTCACAAATGGAACTTGTAACAAGAACGCGTTCCAAAAATCAGAAGGAACGAGCTTTCGTTCCTTTTCTTGAGGAACGTGTACAACACTGCCACAGTGTATAGCTGTGCTTCCCGTATTCGAGGTCGTCACTCTTGGGTGATACGTAAATATATTACGGGCTATTTCGACACTGAAATTTAGATTTCTCGTGAACGGAAAGATGTCTGGTTTAGGATAGCGAAAGAGCGCTATATATAGACTTTTTTAATGTTTACAAAATCACAGTCCCACGTGCTGTCTTCACAGCTCCGCACGTGCGTGTTCGTCGCTTCGGAAAGCGAGGAAAGCACGCGCCATACGCATGAACAGTCAAGATGGCACCGGCCACACGCTCTTTTTTGGAAAGGTCTATTAGCGGCGAGATGTTTTGGTGGCACCCTCCTATGGTTCCCCTTTGTGACGTCATTACCTTGCGAACAACAAGTTCGATGGTGTTTGTAAATAGCATGGTGGAAGCTTGAAATAATTGCGCTCTCAAAGGAACACTGCTAACACCGTCAAAATTCAAGTTCTTTCATTCCTCTTATTTCCGTCGACGATAAATCCTTTTCTGACGTCATAGTCAGCGTTCGGCCAATCGTGGAAGGCCGACCACAGCGACGCTTTCGGTCGCGCACGTCGCCAATAGGAAGCCCATAAACTCCATCGGGAATAGCTAGGCCCATTTTCGGTTGGGCAAAATAAGATAACGGTCGACGCAAAATCTCTGTTCACAAATTGGTCGCTCGTTCCATTCAGCGTACAACAAGAACGTTTTATAGAAAGATAAAAGATACGTTTGATAGTATTTCTAAGATGTTCGTCTATTTAATCATCGCTGCATTCGGTCACACCTTTTTGGCGTCGTTGTGGAAGTTATCCCAACTTACGCTTAGTGTCAAAACGTGAACGCATTGTTCGTTCCCCTCGCAATCTTTTTTTTGCCGAAAATTTCTTTAAATTGACACTGATGCCTTTGACTTGTTTCTTGGGCGCTATCATCGTCTATATGCTGCAAATAAACATTTAGAAAATTATTAGCATGCCCACAACATATCTCTATAAAAAGAAGCACGTGTTCAATAACGTGTCTCCTCTCTCTTCTTTGCAGAGGAGAAAAGAGGAACGGAACAATTGCACTACACCATGCAGCACTAAAAAAAGAAAAAGTATTTGAGCTTACATTTTTGTAGAACATGGAGACATCCAATCATGGCGAAGAGTCCAAGGATTTCTGCGAATGACGGAGCTCGGAACACGATCACATCTGAAAGGTACCATATGCGAAGGGAAAATGCGCGAGTGAAGCGCCATGCGCAGTGTGCCTGCGCACATCGCATTATTATTTTTTTTCAAATCATAACCAGAGATTCGTCATGGCTCCCATCCGTGACGTCACGGGTCGTGGTCCAGGTTACTTATCACACGTGTTGGCACGGTAACGCGTTTTTTTTCTTTTTGTAACGTAGTAACGTACTCGTTACATTTTCAAAACAGTACCGCATAACGTACTTACGTTGCTTATGTCGAGTAACGGGTAACGTAGTTACGTTACTCGATCATTACGTCTTCACGAGACATCAAAAATTTACACTTCAAGTTTTTTTTTTTCGTATTTCTGGGAGCCACGTTATGTGAATTGTTGCACTCATCTCACGTACATTTAAAGTCAAAACCGTAAAAAAAAGATAGGGTAATTACGTTAAGTTTCTGCTTGGACCTAATAAATAAAAAGTAACGCTAAAGTAACGAGAGTTACTCATATTGGTGCCGGTAACGCGTTCCCTTTATTTTGAGGTAACGTCGCTCTGCAACGCGTTCTTTTTATTTGCAGGTAACGAGTAACATATTTCGTTACTTCCTGTAACGCCTACAACACTGCTTATTGTCGGCTCCAAACGCCGATTTCGATGCCGTGTGAAAAAAAAAAAAAAAGCACGGTGGAAGGCTTGGAGATTGGAGTCACCTCACTCTTAAACTAAAACCGACACAGTCGACAGTCTAACATCGCTTTTATTTCCGCCAATGAAAGCAGGATTAATCCCGCTAAATACGTCATAGTAACCGTTTGGCCAATGGTGGAAAGCCGACCGCGGCGATGCGTTTTGTCGCGAAAGTCGCCAAAAGCTTCATCAACCCCTACGGCAACAATGGAGAAAACTCAGATTTGCAAGCAATCCACATACGCGCCAAAACAACAACAAAAAAAGAAACAGGGAAGGTCGGGGCAATCAAAACATAACCTCTATCATTATCATGCGTCGAACATATGGGAACGAAGAAGGTTAAACCATAGAGTAATATATGGCTAAACTCCGAGTGTGAACCTTCAGTTTCAACAAGGTTTGTGACAGTGGCTCACGCAGGCTGTTCGAATCACTCTTGTCCGTTGGGATTTTTAGGATATGGGCAAGGGAGGAGAGAGGCTGGGGAGGAAGGCGGGTGCTAGTACCGCCACTTGTTTCTGCATAATACATCAAAGGCCAGCTCTCTTTTATTCTCGAGGGAGAGGAAACCTAGAGCGGAGGCAGCGCGGCTCGAAACGGTCCAGTCAGGCCAGCGGCGATTTTCTTTCTACGCTTTCGGTCGGTATGCAGCGCCCTCTGCGAGAACAAATATCGAAGAAAAAAACAGAGACAAAAAAAAGGAAGAAGGCGCTCGTTAACGGCGTTAATTAAATGCCAAGCCTATTAGGTTTCCCTGGGGGGTCAAAAAAGCGTCGTCTCCGACGCGCAGTCCGCCCGTGGGAACACTTGTGTTGCGGATGCTGGCTCTGATGATGAAAATTCGCTGGACTCCCGCATTTTGTTCTTTGTTAGCTTTTTTCTTAGGGCCGACCGAAATGCCCATTGTTTCGGGAAAGAGCTATTTGGTGAAGTTTGGGTAGGGGAAAGGGGAAAGGGGGGGGTATTGTGGGCATTCCGGTGCTCGCGCTTGAGAACTTCAAACGGAATGTGTTATGGACGCGCGTCATCTGGGGAATTCGTGACCAGCAAACGTCGCTTTTGCTTCGGTCGCCGGCGTGTGGCCTAGGACTGGGTTGTGTTATTATTTGCGTTGTGCTCGTTTGCTTATTAGAAGCTTCGGTGATTACAAACAACTGCGTGGGCTAAACGAATGACAAAATGTAGGCGTTCTGTATATACAATAAATATACGTCTCAACGCAGAGGCACAAAATATATTTTGCCAGTTTCTTTTTTTTTACCTGAGGACTTTATTTGCGTTTAACTAATTATGATGAAAACGACAGTTTTTAGGGGCGAAGCTTCTTAGGGTCCAGCCTTGTCCGTCCGTCCGTCCGTCTGGCCGGCCGGCGTACGTGCTCACATAAAAAGAAAAAAATGTTTGCGCAGTCGACAGGATTCGAGCCTGTGCGGGGAGACCCCAATGGATTTCTAGTCCATCGCCTTAACCACTCGGCCACGACTGCGGGACGAGTAGGGGGCTCTGAGATGTGGTAGTAACTCAAGAGCTGGGGTTTCTGTCATGGATGAAACGTTGCATGTAGCCGCTCAGCGTCTATACAGGAGAGGGCGCTGCGGTCAAATGCGCATATAATCGCGTTAACTTTTGCATGCATTGGCTCAACGTTTATAGACGAGAGGGCGCTGCGGTCAAATGCTCAAATGCGTATATAACCACGTTCCATACCACACATTCTCTTTCTGACATGGACCGTTGACTTAAGCGGTGGAGATGCGTTCCACGGCTTCTAGTGGATCCAAGCTGATCCGATAGAAGAACCGCTGGCTCTGCATTTCACCGACCATAAAGCAGTAATAATAAAGACGAAACGCAACCCGGAACTCAGCACTACGTATGAGCAATAAAAAAAATCAGCACCATCAGCACTACCTATGAACAATAAAATCAGTATCATCAGCACCACCAGAGCTTCGCCCCAATCAACATCATTCACCACGTGGAGATGCGGTCATTTTTTCTTTAAGTTATGCAAAGTGTATAGACGGTAAAGTCGGTTCATTATCTTAAAGGGGTATGGAAACGAAAACGCTTGCAGTTATCCCTTTGTTTAGATGTGGTCAATGTTGTGCCAGCAGCACAAAACCACTAGCCTAGATTAATGTTTATGGGCGGCCGGCAGAGAAGTCAAGAAAACTAATTCTAAAACAAATTAACAAATTTCAAAATTGCGTCTGGTGGCCGTCCATGAAGCTCCGTTGGAATGCCGCGACGTCATGAGTTCCTAAAAAGCAGCGCCAGTTCACGGCAGTATGGCTCGCTCGTGGAGTCACTTAGTCCTGAATGTGACTTTGGCGGAGAACGCTAACGAGTTTACTACGTCGTATAAGTTAAAGCTTCCACAGTGCTTCCGCAGCGATACGTTCCACATCATCAAGATCGCCATTTTTTTCAGACGTTAAGTAGGAGCTGCAAGCAAGGGTGATGGCTTATTTGCAAATTGAATTGACCGGAATCTTGTCAAGAACAAGCCTCAACAGCCAGGCTATGCCAGTTTATCCTGTATAGAAAAATGTTCACTTTGGTAAGCGCTATTTTAGGCCAAATTCGATCCGAGTGCGAAGGTGCTTATAGATTAGGGTGAACAATTTCGGTCACTCCGTTCTGCATGATCCTTCGCCTCCATCACCATAAGAGGCGGAATTATCATTTTGCCGCCCTAGGCAGCTTGAGGTACAAACGAATAGAACGTTTTCAAAACCCCGTCAGGCAACATTGGCGGTGGCCATTTTTTGGGTACGTGGCGCGTGATTGGCTGCGAGTTCGCACCGAACGCTGACGCAGCCCTCGGGTCCAGTACGTGCTCAGAGTACGTAATCAACAATGGCGGGCCAGGATAACCGACGCAGAAGTTACTAGATGGCGCGCACTTTTGAAACGCGCCTGTTGTAAAACATACTCTATCAAATATAAAAAAGAACTGGCAAGAATGGCGTCTGCTTGTGCGATGACAGCGAGATTTTTTGTCATTATTCGCTAGATAGCAAAAGAACTAACCCAACACAGAATGCCACGCAGCAGACGCAGAACTCCTGGGTTCTGCCCGTTTCAAAAATGGCTATAGGTGACATGACGGCTAGCCGCAGCACTTCGGTGAGGATACCATCAAGGAGACACGCAGTCTGTCATCGGAAACCAGAAAAAAAAGCGCTATGACCAACCGCGCGTTTTGATACAACAGTCGCGAGCGCAAACACTAGCTCTATCGAAAATTCACGAGTATAGTCCACGGCTTCAAACATTTTTCTTTAATATTCATCCCAATACTCGCACGTCAAATCCTACGAATTCGACCCACGGATCTTGAGTATGGTTTAAGGACTTTCGTTGGTGGCGTCCACTGCAAATTGGAATGACAGCGACGCCAAAAAGTACCGGAACAACGCCAACAACGTCGCACAAGGCGTACCAACCAGCTTATGTTGTTAAATGCAATTAATGAAAAGGTGCAGTCAGCTGGACAAGAATAACGATAATGATCGCTGGAGAAGGGGAACAAGGAGGACAAAGGACGAACACAAATGTCCGAACACAGCTAGGTGACTGGTGCGCGACTGAAACAATCCGCTTGGATTTTTCTCTACTTTGCTCTACTGACGTGTAACTTCTGGTTAGCTGCAGTTGCTAGAGCGCTCCAGGGAAATGGGTGGCACACAATTGGCTTTAAAGCACTTTGGTGTATAGAATTTTCTCGAAGCATCTGGAGTTGGTTAGAGCTCTGTTCTGAATGCAGGTTCTTGGTCACCATTGAATTGAAAGTGATCGAGAAAGAACTCACACTAAACAATTCCTCTCGTGCCGTTGACTTGCGAAAGTGATAATGCCGATACAAGTTTATTTCCGCCATTGATATGGCAAAACCTAAACTGCTTTATGAACCACCAGATGGCACTGAATTTCGGAAAGGGTCTATTGAATTGAATTGAAGTTTCCTCACCATTACCCCAGCGCGTTCTATGGTGACGTAGATCGTCCAATCACGCCCATCTTGAGCATCTCGGTTATCTCTTTCTCCACCCGTTCATGCATGCACCCGTTCATGCAATGGTAAAGGGTACCTTTTTATGTGTTAATCAGATGCTAGGTTTCATCAAACGTAATTTTAAAAATGGTCCTCAGGAAGCAAAAATACTCTGTATCTCACAAATATTCGGCCAATTCTAGAGACACTTCAGAAGTTTGGGACCCCCACAAGCAGTACCTAATAAAACAAAAAGTATATATATATATATATATATATATATATATATATATATATATATATATAGAACTATATACATACAAAAGAGAGCCGACAGATTTATTCTTAATGTATACTCGCGTGGTCAAAGTGTAATTGCCTTGAAACGCGAGCTCAAATGGCAGCCTCTGCAGAATCGTCGTCAATGCTTCCGCCTCAAACTCCTCCACAGCATATATTACAATCAGTGTGGAATCGAGAAAACAAAATATTTACTTCCACCTCTTTTTATCTTTCGGCGACTGCATCATAGCAAAAAAGTAGGCCTTTCACAAGCAAAACAGACATTTACAAAAAACTGGAATGAGCTACCTGATGAGATAGGCTCAACAAATGTAAACGCTAAATTTTTCTTGCATTGTCAAATTCGTCATATCTATTCTTTCTACGAACTTTCACTTTGTCTGTATATGTTTACCAGTGTGTAGGCCTTACGCTGGTTTGGGTTCTTGTTTTTGTTTCATTTGCATGATATTGACTGCGGGTAAGGCACCTTTTTGCGTTATGATCGTCTAAACAATTAAGTGTTTTTTGGCGCCAAGTTCATTTGTATTTTAGAGCGCAGCTCTTAGGCGCCCGTTTCTGGCTTGAGCGGCGTCGCCAGTCGCCGTCGCCGTCGCCATCGGCGTAACCGCGCGGTGCATTATGGGTAAGTTTTTTCGAAGGGACCCGAGGTCCTCCGAAGGAACCCGAGGTCGTCCCGAAGGAACCCGAGGTCCTTCGGGGAGGACCTCGGGTACCTTCGGCACGACCTCGGGAGGAGCTCAGGTTTCTTCGGGAGGACCTCGGGAGGACCTCAGGTTCCTTTGGGAGGACCTCGGGAGGACCTCGGGTTCCTTCGGGGTTGCATGCAACTGGCATGCAACCTGGGTTGCATGCAACCTGTTGCATGCAACTGGCATGTAACAAGTTGCATGCAACCTGTTGCATGCAATCCAGGTTGCATGCAACCTGGTGACGTCATCGGCATCCGCATCGTCATCGTCCTCATTACTGATGACGTCATCAGTGACGATTACATAAGATACACATCACTGATGACGTCATCGTCATCCGCATTGTCATCGTCATCATCACTGATGTGATGTCACTGATGACGTCATCGGCATCCGCATCGTCATCATCATCATAGATGACGTCACTGATGACGTCATTGGCATCCGCATCGTCATCGTCATCATCACTGATGACATCATCAGGTGACGTCACCGATGACGTCATTGGATCGTCATCGTCAAGGTCACGTGACCCCGAGGTCAGATGACCCCCCCTTCAGTACCCTTCCCTCCTCCTCCTCAAGAGCTGTCGCTCTAATTCGCGTTACAGGGAGTTGTAAACGGCTTTCATTTTTCCCTCCCTCACTATTATACCTCTCACGGGCGCTGTGGGGTTATTAAAATAAATAATAAAATGCTGGTGTTCC
>JAZHYW010030253.1:0-28243 GCA_037355805.1 Ixodes ricinus
TTCTTGAGTCATTGTTTTGCTGGCATCCAATTCCCACTGCTGACCGTCTCTCTTACCTTAGCGTACACAGTACAGCCAGCCGGCAAAGCTGAGTCACAGTGGTGGTTCACTTGAAATAGAAGCATGACTACACAGTGAAGTCAAACACATATTCCAATGCGTCTGTGGCTGCGCCCGTAATATTGCGCGGCTCAAGGGTACGTCATCAGCCGACGTGAACGTGACCCGCTGCTCTGGTGATCCGAAACCCAGGAAGGAGGCCAGACGTGGCCTCGCTGTGCCGACAGATACTGCCGACAGATACTTCGTACACCTGCGACTCGTCTCGAGCGCGCTGTTTCTCGGAAAGCTCGCACCTGTGCCGGCAGAATCAGGTCGCAATCCATGAGGTATCTTTTTGGATGATGCTAGGCAAAACTTGAGGACTGCAATCCATGCGTCGGTGGCGGAGGGTCGGCAGGAAGAACCTTCACAACAGGGATGCCACCGTATCGTTTTTTCAACCGTAACAGAAGATAAGACATGTGTTCCAGGATGTTTAAGGTGGTCCACTATTCTCAAAAATTCCAAATGGCACTGCCTGCACGATCTTCAACGAGGTAACCTACAACAAAAGTATGTATTGTCCTTTCATACAACAGCGTGGTAAAGTTTCATGTTCAAGGCCACACCTACAGATAAAGAATACCAGTTCATTCCACCGTGACGTCATGTGATCAATATTGACAGGGGCTTCCTTTTGGACAGGGGCGTGGTCACGTTTTGATGGGATTTAGGGTGACATAGAATTTATTTAGAGGTCAAAGTTTTTTGCATCCCTCGTCAGACAGACAATATGTCAGGGAAGGTACCACGGTCAGTCCTTGATGGAACGTTTTTTTTTTTTGAGCCCACTGAAGACTCCTCGTCGTCCAAAACCACTACCTTCAAGGCAAAGTGCCAAGCCCACGGGAAAGTAATTTCGGGATCAAAAACTTCCACTTCAAACTTCAAGCTTAATCTCAGTAGGCGTTTCAATGGAAAAATGTATTGCAGTATCAGTATTTCTGTATTTGTATTTCTGCCCTCCCTAAAATGTATTCCTGTATTTGTATTTCCAAATACTTTGAGCCTCTATTTAAAATGTATTTCCGATATGTATCGCGATACATTTTTACAGATATATTTTAGTATCAGTATTTTAGGTACTATTTTAATGTATCCCAGTATTTGTATTTCCAAATACATTTTTGAGTATCTCCGCCCAACCCTGGTTTCCCGCAGGTACACCTAAGTGTTCTTCTGGGGTGAGTTACCCAGGTAGCACAGCGTTCTGGGCCGAAATAGGGCTTTCCTCTGGGAGTTTAGGGCCTTGAAATCCTGAAGAAGCGAAAGTAGAGCCAAACCTGAGCTTCCTTGGAAAGAGTCTGGGTATTTTGGCCTCAAATCGCCAAACAAGTGGCAAACTTAGGCTGTACTGCCTCGTAGCTCGGCTGTCATCTGGCAACTTTGGGCCTAAATCGCCTAACAAATGCCAGAGTTAGGCTTACTGCCCGTAACTTCGGCTGATATTTGGCCTTTTTGGGCCAAAATTGCCAAACAAATGCAAAAGTTAAGCTTTACTTTTTGATAGTTCGACTCTTTTCTGGCACATCCGGGCCAAAAATCGCCACAGATGTGCCAGAGTTAGGCTTACTGCCCAGTATTTCGGCCAATATTTGGCATTTTTGGGCCAAAATTGACACAAAAATGCCAATGTAAGGCTTAAATTTTTGTTTGTTAGACTCTCATCTGACACCTTCGGGTCAAAATCGCCACAGATGTGCCAGAGTTAGGCTTACTGCCTTGTAGTTCGTTGGAAATCTGGCATCTATGGGCCCGAGTCCCCAAACAAGTGCCAAAGTTAGGCTTCGCTTCCTGATAGTTCTACTGTCATCTGGCAGCTACGGGCCAATGTCGCCAAACAAGTGCCAGAACTAAGCATACTTCCTTGCATTTCGGCTGATCAGGTATTGGATGAACGCGGGTGGTCTGCGACTTAATTAAACAGAAATCAAGTTTTATTCTGCTCGCAACTTTTGATATTATTTTGGGTATTTCTCGATTTCTCCAGGCCAAAGGTAGGCTGAATGCTTTTCCGCGGCTGAACCAGGCTTTCCAAACGCCGATTTCGCCGGATTGTTGCGGTCGCGCGAATGTGCACACCCCAATATCTGTACGCGCAGTGAGAATGGTTCGACGTTCCAGAAACTGCTGCCGTCAGAGAAAGCGCTGAGCAAGATCTGATCTGCGACCGTCTCCTCCACAGATATCATTATTAGGCGGCGCATGGCAAGAGCGAGTGTAGCTCTGTGCGTGTCTTGCACTGAGATTGATCACTGTCAAATCCTAGGAATAACAAAAAGCGAGAACGACAGTGGCTTTGTGAGATTGTTCCCGCTTCACACTCGGGGTATAGAAATCTGGCGGGGATGATTTTTTTAAAGTTATTTCTAAGCATTTGACAGCATCAACACAGACACTCCTTCCCCTCAAAATCTTTCACTCTTCCCTCCCCTCCTCCCGCCCCCCGCCTCCCCTAACCCAAGTTGACATTCCAAGTAGCGTGTAGGAGGCCTGGAATGTCTTCCCTTTCAGTGAAACATGCAGAGGGAGCTTAGCTGCATGGTTCGTGCCCCTTCGACCTCGCCTTTAGCTAAGCCTTCCCACCTGCTCTTGAGTTTTCTTGTGGATGTCAGCAAGCGCTACGGCAGAATTATGCAAATCAGAAGGGGAAGCGAAACACGAGACCTCGTTCCGTAGGACGCGTGGCACAAAACACGCTTGGACGAAAATTTGTCACGTGACTCTTTCTGTCGCGCTGATGGGATCTCTGGGGCTGTTGTTTGCGCCGTTTGCCAAGTTATAGAAATATTTAGAAAGTGGAGACACATAAGCGACGATACAGACAGGACGATCTTTCAACATTTATTTTCCGCTTCATGCTCAAAGCCCGCCTGCACCGTGGGAGTTCGGGAAAGGGAAATCTTGGGGGAAGAAGAGGAAGCGGAGGAAGTGAGGAGGTTTACAAACGAGGAAGGGAGAGGAGGGAAGGGGTGCTCGACTTGGGGTAGGGGATAAAGGAATGAAAGTAAAGGCTGCTTCTGTCGGTTACCTTGTCGCCTTGCCTAGTCTGTCAGCGTTCGGCTTCCATTGTGGGTCTCAGAAAGATAATCTTCTTTCTTGAGAGCGAAATGGAAGGGGTGCTTATGTTTTGCGGGCTTGTCGCCACAAGATAGGCCTCAATTATTTCTCTCCCGATTCGCTCACAGTGGCCTCCCATGGCTGTTGTGCCTGCGAAATTAGAGCGCAGCCGGGACATTTTCTCTTGTGAATGACGATTGGGTTGCTGAAAATCTGGAGCAGCTCTTTCGGCGTCCATTTTATGTTCTCGGAGTCGGTCGTTCAGGCATCGCCCCGTTTGCCCGGAGTACCTCGCCCCGCACGGACAGGGAGATCGCGTACACTTTCCCCTCAGTCATGCAGGCGCGAAACTTGCATGCCGTTTTTTTCGGTGCAGCTGGATCTGTGGGGTCCCTCTATATTGACAGACCTACACATGTCGCGTGGGCCTCGATTTGGATGTGAACACCACTTTTGTGTCGTGCTTTTGAGGCGAGAGTTTTTAGGTGGTGAGATGTTGTGTGGATGTATGGAATACAGGCTGGTGACAGGTGATGCCTCGGCGGTTGGCCTGTTTCCCGGGCTCTTGTAGCCAATTTTTCGAGGTGGCTAAAAACAAGTCTGCAGGGTAACCTGCCTCCGAAGCCGTGCGCACTGCTGGCAGCTCGGCTGGCTTCCCGTCTAAAAGCTCTCGCCTAAGAGCTCTCGCCTAAAAATACGATGCAAAAGCGCTTTTCACGTGCAAAGTGAGACTCGACGACATGTGTAGGGCCCTCAATAGAGAGGGACCACCACAACCCAGCTGCACCAAAAAACAAGCAAGCAGGTTCACCGCGTGCATGACAGAGAAAGTGTACGCGATCCCCCTGTCCTGCGGGGCCAGGTACATCGGGCAAACTGGGCGATGCACTTAACGACCGTCTCGAGAACATCAAATGGACGCCAAAAGAGCTGCTTCGGATTCTCAGCACCCCGATCGTCATTCTCGGGGAAAGTGTCCCGGCTGTTTTGTTGTTGTTGTTGAAGTTGCGTAAATTGAAAGATTGTCCTGCCTGGATCGTCCCTTATGTCTCTCCACCTTCTAAATGTTTAAAAAGCACCACCATGCTCCAATACTACAAGTTAAAAAATAGGCGGGCCACGCAGGTCCAACTTCCGAATTGGGCTCTTCACTGTTTGGTTGTTTTCGTGCGTTGCGGACGCGACCATGCTTTTTGGTTGTAAACGGCCGGAATACGTTCCCGGAATTCTTGTGCTTTGTTTGTTGGACGCGCTTCGACAAAAACGGCTCCTCGCCGACGACAAAACGTCAGTTGAATGTGCGGAACCTTCTCTCTCGACTGTGTTTTCAGGCGACCGGAGTCGGATTATGCATCCATCAAGGATTACATGATATCGCTTTTATTATTAAGTACAATGCAAGTATGCTCCTGACAGTAGGTCCAAACTTTGGCACGTCCCAAATACCCAAGGTAGGCGTGGCTCTGTCAGTTATGGCTCAAGTATGGCACCAACTTTGGCGCTTCTCTGGCGTACCAGAGAAGAGCCCAACTTGGAGTGCCCTAGGATCGCCCAACTAAGGCTATAGTTAGGCACCGTACTTTGGCACTAATGACCCCAACAACACCGAATGGCCGTCGGACATACAGGAAAGGTCCGAATATCCATGGGAAACATTGTATGTTCAATGGATATCCTCGGGGCTGCCGAAAGCGGACGTCTGTTATCGGATATACATTTGACAGCCAAAAAACCGCGTTGCGATGGATATCCGTACGACCGCATTCAGCGGAGCTCGAAATGCACAGAAGCGACTGAAAATTGTGAGTGTAAAAAAAATTCTATCGTTTCGGTTTCTTTTTTCGAAAAAAATTATGTTTCGATGAAATTTAATTAACAATTTATTTTAATTATTTACAAAATGTCGCATAATATTTAAACGAGACTAATCATGCGGGTCTCTATACTTGATCGCTGGATCGCGGCTTGGTGTCTGACTCCATCTCTGCCAACCTCCCTTCCACGTCTTTCTCGGCTGTTTCGGCTTGGCGGGAAACGAGATACAGTGAAACGAGAGACGTACTACGACGGCTTGTACGGTTTGTACTATTGTGATTTGTGTCCTTATCAACACCAAAGCCTGAACGAGAATGGCTTCCGAACGTAGAGTGATCTGGAGTTTTTTTATATACGAATATGAATTGAGTCAGAATATTGCGCAATTCGCCGGCAAAATCACAGCTTTTAGGCGGGAAAACGGGAAAAAGGGACGGCCGCCAGGATGCTAATTAAGGCACCAATTAATAAATATACTTCTGCTAGAGCTAGAAATGGAGCGTCAAAAATATATAATGTTGCCAAGTGTCTCAGGCTTTCACTTGGAAACAGTTGGGCTATTTTCACTTTGTGCCATCTTACACGAGCTTGAGTCAACAAACAGTTTCATTTGTTTCAGCGAACAAGGCGTTTACGATTGTGAAGTTTGAAGACGATGGTACAATTGCGGTTGTCTACTCAAGCTGGATTGAAGAACAGCATGTGTGCGTGGCCGCTCGAAAGAAGTTCTATACGAATCCAAGATCTTGTAAAGAAAGGAGTGTGTCCTTTGCCTCACTGGAACCGATACAGTTGCACTCCACTTAGGTATTTTGCTAAGCTCTGCTAAATCGCAAGTTATTTTATAATCACTGATCTTTCACATTGAATTGTTTCTGCCTGCAAATTCCTATTAAAAAGCAAGACTCAAGCTTCCTCTCGCAGAGAGCTGTGCTTGGACTGTCTGGTTTTACTGAGACTGAGAGCTCACTCGCAGTGTAGGGGAGGCTATGCCTGCCCTGGCGGTGATTTCTTTTTGGAAGCAGAATTTGTCATTTCAGAAGTCTTAGTGAAGAAGGGGGGGGGGCTACCCGTCATGACATTCAAGTGGCCATTAAGAACTGGCTCCGGCGGGCAGAGTAATGACTTCGTCAACGGTATGTACACAAAGCTAATATGGATACAGAAGTAGCCTAATTAGGACAGTTACTATATTTTTAATGAATGTGTATAACTATTTATAGCTATAAAATGCCTATTACTGTTTTACAGATCAGATGGCTTCTACAGGCACCTGAGTTAACTGTGCAATGCAGCACCTTGGACCGCAGACAGTCGCCCTTTTATTTTATTTTTTCAAATGCCTTGCACTATTTTACCGAAAGGAAGCTTTTTACAGGCACCACATAGTTGTGCAAAGAACCACTTCAGAGCCAAAGCAGTTGCTTTTTCTTGTATCCATAAAGGAAAATGTTTCTAGTCAATAAGACGGTCTTGATGTTCAAATCTTTGTATACATGTTGTCTTCGAGCTTGAACTATACCTTGTCTAAAACCTTATTGAGTGGGCTCTGTGGGACTAACATTCCGTACCAAAATTTTCTATAAAAACCTTCTAGGAGTTTTAGCCCAATTCATCACTTGCTCGGGATTTGACGTCCATCCTGTCAACCGCTTAAAATTATTGTCGTTTGCACACGTGTTGCCCAAAATGGAATACAGTTCCAGCTAGCAATTATTTTTTTCCGGAAAAAACTACCATAATTTCAAGTGATTGCCATTCAAAATGGGTTTCTAGTACGAGAACAGTTTCATCGAGCAGCACGATCAGTCGGATAATTTAACAGCCTGAGTTTAACTGAAGCCCTATTTCACAAAGGCTCAGAAAAGTTTAAAACATTTGAGAAAGTTGTTTAGATATTAATAAAATTTGTTGAGAGATTTAAAGAAGACTTGGCTGAGCGCTTTCGATTGTATTTCGTGCTTCCAAAGCATTTGCTTTGGAAGATTATGCTAAATTGTGCCGCTATTTCATCTTGGCTGACATATGTAGCAACTGCTGGAGCTGTGCTTCTGCCGAAATACAGTGGTAACTTCGCTTATATCTGGGATGTCCACCGAACATCCTGACATTTACACTGCCAAAACTCTTTGGATGTCCGTAGGATGGCCAGATCTCCACTTTGGGATGTACATAGGATGTCCATTGTTGGATGGTGTAGGGATATCTAATTTGCCTCATCGGGCCCCTCCCCCGTGCCTTTTTGGGACATTGGGGCATATCCTTAGTGACATACGCATATCATGTTTAAGTCTGTACTCATGGACATTCATCGTCGTGCGTGTCATTGTTCGGGGAGTGCCATGGTTTGCAGAAATCTAAATGCGCGAAAGTTGGGGCCTGTCTGTCTGCCAAACCTTTGTCAAGTTGGCATTCCTCTCGCGTGCTGCCTGGAGATACAACACAGTACCATGCGTGCTGCTGAAAATTCGGAGGTCACTCCCACACCACCTCACAGAGTCAATCCCCTGTCAACCGATTCAGACATCCACGAGTTGTGTAGAGTAGTTACTCGGACCATAGTATGATCACCTCCCTTGCCCCCCCCCCCGCGCGCGCGCGCACTCGTGTTAGTGTGTGTGTGTGTGTGTGTGTGTGTGTGTGTGTGTGTTTGTGTGTATGTGTGTTATCCTTTTCTTTTTGTCTAGACTAGTCCTCATAGCGCCGTCCGGTTGGTGAAAGGTGCACATATGTGTATGGGCGCATGCCTTTCCCCCTCCTCACCTGCTTACCGAACGGCACCACAAACTTTTAAGTGCAACAGAAGTACTATCACTATCACATTCTACAGTCTTTTTTGTATATTTTACAGATTTGTTGAAAGAGCCGTAAAAACTACACTTCCGCGGTCTGTGCAGGTGAGTTATATGGACAGGGGGCATGTTATGAAGGGCTTATTGTAATGAGTAGGCCCAATAGAGGGAAGTGGAACACATCTTTCAAAAAACTAGATAGAGGTTGATTCTAGTGCACTTTTCGTCCCGTGAATCTGAATATCATGTTCGTTTTACTTAGATATATAACAAAACAAGGAGACAACTCAAAAACATCCGACCAGTAGTGACATCACAAGAGGATCTTTCGGCCGCCAAGCCTGTGTGACATGAGGGCCGCACATCCGATCGCAAGCTTGGTAGATATATTTTCCCGCACTGGCACCAGTCGTGACGTTTTTTTGACCTCTTTAAAAATAGCATGTGCGATGCATTGCCTTGATAGGCGCTGAAGATGTGTGAGAGCGTAGGTTTCGAAAGGTTCTTTTGTGACGTTCATCTCCGGGAAAGAATGCGTACAGCGGTACTTTGAAAAGGATTTTATGCAGCCACGATTAACCAAATTAAGAAATAATTTTGATGTTCGAGATCCTGGAGGTCAAAAGAAGATTTGAATGTGTTTCCTCAACTTGCAGAAGCATCACCGAAAAACACTAAATCAACTCTTTTGTGAAGATAAAAGACAGAAAGCAGCATTTTATGGCACTCTTAAAAAAAAAAAAAGATGCCTATTTTATGCACGTTTCAAGATTTCGGTGTTTTATGAGAGCGCATCTTTGCTCCCGTTATCCTGCTGCCCGGTGGCCGTAGTGCGAAGCCACCCTCTAGCCTCCTTCGCAGGATGGAGGGAAGCAGGGCGCACGTGTGTTACGCGTCTAGGCCCATGGGGAACGGGACGGTGGGCACAGTGATACAGTCACGTAAAATGCTACCCCTGCGTTATATCCATCTGAAAAGAGCTGATTTAGTGGTTTTCGATGACTTTCAGCAAGTTTCTAATTGAAACCATCTGTTCATTTTCACTAATTAAAAGTGAATTAACAAAATGTATTTATATATCTGACTGATCGTTAAGGTTTGGACCCTACACTACGTATCCTGGCCGTAAACTCACCTGTACAAACCGGATAAGTGTAGTTTTCACGACCTTTCAAAGCAAATTTAGTACCCTGGATTAATCACTACTAAATTAATCAACTGTTATGGTGGTCCTGCTTCACCTGTCGTGTGTATGTATGCTTCACTTTTCATGAATAAACCAGTTGAAACGTTAGCGCTTGTCAGTGTACTTCTAGTGTCCTTGTCTCTTTTGCACTATTTTATATGTTTAACAAAGATGAGCAAACTAGCCCAACAACATACCTTACTAAACCATATTTCTGGTTCATGCCTTTTACACCGCATTTACACATGCGTTTTCTCCGTAATGGTCTCCAATCATCAATATTTACCCCTGGGATAAGAAAGTCATGCGAAATTGATTGCTACCCCTGAAGCACTTCTTTATTACTTTTACAGCCATAGCTACTATGGTGCCTTTTCCACCACACCGCACGGGCGTCCGTTGCACGTACAGCGCTGGTGCGATCCGTTGTCAATACTTTGAAAAATGCTTTTACAAAAAATCGTCCACCACGGTCAGTGTTTTTCCACAGAGTTCAACCTCATGCCACTGCCCAGAAAAATGGGGCGACGTTGCCACAATAAACGGCGTACGATATGCACACGCGTATCACATGCCGGTTGTCGGAGCCGCAAGAGGCATCCTCTTGTCGCCTTGGTTGCAAGCGAGCGCCACCACGCGAAGTCCTTCGGTAAGCGGGTAGCGAAAGGATGTCGCTGTGCCCGGTTTCCTATGCTAGGGGGACATGCTTGAACTTGAAGTCGTTTTTTTTAAGGTTTCGCATGGTTATTTAAAACTTGCGAACTTGACCTTCGTGATGTTGCTTAGGCACTTATTTTGATCACTGATCCGAGTTTTTGAAGGACCTTTGAACGGTGAAAATCAACTGTTTTATAAACATGTTAAATAAAATTACAATTATTACGGGACAATTAATAACCCTGAAAGTTTGACATAATATTTTAGAAGCACTTGAGTTTTAAGTATCAGAGTGAGTCTCTTTATAGATTGTACCACAGTGTGACGATTTTGTCCATTATTTTGCTTATGCGTTTCTCTAAAGGAGAAAACAGCTGTACTGCTTACGTACAACGCTGTTTGGAGAATGCGATGAAAAGGATTACAAAGGTCTCAAAATCTTACCTTCCACTTAATTTCGTCCGGCTTGCCGTCGCATGTCATCGTCCAACCAGAGGCGACAAAAATCAGTGCCAAGCCTTGTGTACGCTGGACCCATAGTAGGGTTTCCTGTGTAATTGAACTGATATCAGCGTATTGCCTGTGTAAGTGAGTCGTCAGTGCTGAAACAAAGATTTTCAAATATGCACTCTAGAATTTGATGTTCATTTAGATTAGTAAAATACGTTTCTGGCGCCTTTTCTCTTATGATTCAACGGTTAAGATATAACGAAACATGTGGTGGTAGGAAGATAATATAAATGTCTCCGTCTGTACTACGCAATCGTTTATTAGCACTTTTTTCGTTCGCGCTTCGAAGCCATAAATGATTCACCTCGCGCTGCTGCGGCTTATAGCGCGCAGACATTTTTAGCCATTATGTTGCGCCCTCTAGTACCAGGAGCGCGAAGCATGAATAGAGATCACGCATTCAAGATGGACGCCTCTACGTTTTATCAGAAGCTCCGGTGAGCGCCTGTTCGAGGTTGGCTTCTGGAATAGAGTATCATCGTTCCCCGGAGTCATAAGAGTGCCATATTTTAACAGAAAAACATATTCTCTTCCGCAATATGCCAAACACTGCGCATGGCACTAGTCACACCAGAGTGAGTAACAAAACACGCTCATGAGCGTGCACAAGCGTACACAACGTGACTCAATCAGTACTGCGGGCTTTGACTGAGTGCACCAGACACAGGCAGGCTCTATTCGTGCAGGACAAATTGAATTGTTTGCTCATCGCTGCGAGACATGCCACCCAAGAAACTTCGCAAGAAAAAAAATGAAAGGGCTTCGGTGGCGCGCACCTGAAGCGATATTTCTTGCGATTACCGACGACTATATGTGTCAGAACCGGAATGCGTTGCCGCAAGGGTGAAGTCTTTCTGCGCATGGGCCGGGTCCAAGATTACGGTTTCTACTACCACAACCCATGACCCATCAGTTCCTGATGCCCTAAGAACTGCATGCAACACAAGTTTTTGAGCAATGGAATAAGTTGTGTTTGACCAGAGTTTAGCCACACCATGGTTGCCTTTGCGATCACGCTGTGTACATATGAGGCACGCATGCTCGATTGTTTATTACAATTAAAATCAGAGCCCGAAAGGTTCCGATGTTATTTGGGGTCATGAGGCTAGAATAATTAAACTTCTGTAAAAAGTTAAAACCAAATTGAAGTACAATTGTTGCAATTCATGACTGAAAGGGTTAACAACGCGCACGATGTTCACTTCTAACACATAATAGAAGGGCTTTGACCTTTTTTCCCTAAGATTTTCTGCATAAACTACATCTGTATAGTCCTGAAGAAAGTGATATTGTGTGCTTTGGAGACTCCGGACGTCTACATTCGTTGATCTCAATGCGTATTCGTTAAAAAAAAGGCTTTTTTTCATGTATAGCAAAGTGAAGGAAAAAACTTGGCGCTGACCCCTAAGCGCAAGTGCAGCGATGTTGATGCAAGATTTTTAACAACGCAACAGTTAGTGGGGACACTCTGCGGGCTTCATGCTAGATCTGCGGCGAAGTCCATATCAGACGTGGGTCCCTTTCCGGCGGATTTGCAAAAAATCCCGCGTAAACGTCACACCACCGATGTCACGCCGCTCACCACGCCAGCCTGACGTAACGCTGCGGCGTTACTGCTGTTACCTGGCGTCAGCTGGCAACGCATCGCGTTGGCACTGTCATGTCGAAGACAAGTTGCACAGCAGACGTCACGCAGCTTAATGACGTCAGATGACTGCGTGAGTCACGTGATGGTATGACGTTACTTGACACTGTGTGGTCACGGGAACGGCAGGTCCCTCACGTGACACCACAAGATAAGAAACAAAGCGTTTTTGCTAATTATGTCAGAAAGGTTCTCGGTCCAGCCAAAGGAAAAGAACTACGGTCGGCGTTGAGTCAGCGAGTGCCACGGGCGGGGCATGTTGGTAGAGCTAGGGGTCTTGAAGGCACCCAGACCCTCGGTTTTAGCGGCGTTCTTCGGTGACCTGGTAGTCGGTGTTTGTTCATGACCAATAGCTTTTGCATAGGACCTTCATTCAGCCACAAAACGACAGGTGACGGGTCATGCATTCGCATGCAGTTTTGTCGTTCTCCAGATGTAAAAACTTGGGCACGTGATTTTTCGGAGTCTTCTACAATGACCGCAAAGGCAGTCCTACGTTTTTGTTCAATAAAGACTGTTGAACAGGTTTCACTAATATTAAACAGCGCGCAAAACGTCGGCGGAAGAGAAAAGGACAGGTAGAACGAAAGAGCGCTGACTCCCAACTGGTTTAGTTGGGCAGAAGAGATGGAAGAGAAGAAAAGAGAGAGCCACGAAAGTTGAACCCCCCGTGCCGGACGGGAATGGTACAAAGGAAAAGAAAATGAAGAAAGTATGTACAAACTAGATCGATAGATTAAAGAAAAAGAAAAGAAGAAAGAAGAGAAAATTTAAAAAATAGAAGAAAATGAAAAAAAAAAATAGACAAATGTTAAAAAAAAAAAATAAAAAATCTGAGAAAAACTTAAAAACGGTACTTTTCACCCTTGGCCGGCCAAAGTCACTGCGCATAGGCGTTGGTCCAAAAAAGACACCCCCTTTACACTCAGCGACAGGGACGGCTGGCTGACTTTGTACTGCCCTATTTTTTTGGATTTGAAAAGCCTCGTAGATTTCTCGAGTAGTCAGCCTTCATCTGGTGAGATTTCACAAACGTAGTGCGCACGCTGGCAGGAGCGACGGTATTAAAGCAGGTACCTGCTACCGTTGCCGGTAGACGGTAACTACTCGCTTCTATGTTGGCTATCGTTTCGTCCGGCTATATAGCATTTACCACGTCAGGATGCCTTAGACCATACGTCCGTGCAGGTAACAAACTTGTTTACTTATTACCCTGCTTGTGGCATACGGCTGGTAATCATTGTCCAGGGCCAGTTGATACGCGCAGATCTTGGATAAACATAGGAGGCGAAACACACCACGAGACATCATACCTGTTTGCGGTACTTTAAATTCTGAGACATTTATGCGGGTATAATTACTGGTAGACGCTTCTTTATATTTTGCCTGCTGCTTACTCTCGCACAACTTCCTCGTAAGGCTTGCAACCTCTATTAAACTACGTGAGGTAAACAGGTACCTTAAGGCGTTCCAGACGAGCAGCAACTAGCGCCACGGTATGGAAACACGAGTTACAGGCCAGGCCTAGAATGGACATGGCTATGCTGCCCTACCGGCAAGTGGGAGGATGTGTAGACGAAATGGCTTTTTTGACCGAGTAGGACCAGCATAAGTGGTTGGTTTGGGCCGATAGCGATGACCAAAAAGTACGTATCGTCGCCAGATTTTATCAAACATGAGGCATAGTGGAACCACACTTAACAGATGTTTCAACCATCGATGTACTCCTGTACTCCCACCCCTTCTCGTACACAATCAAACAATTAATCAACATATCGAAATACTTTTTCATTTTGGGCAGGTACCAGAGGGAATCATGGATACTTCGATCAACCACAGAGGAAGATATCGCCGACAGGAGCGCTTACATGACCCGATACATACACCGGACTTTCACGCGCGTAGGTAAAAATCGTCCTTCCACCCGATGTACGTTGACTTAAGGTAGTAAATTAAAAGCTCTGGAAGTCTCGATAGAGTACAACATTTCCATTACGACTCTGGGTAAGCAGCCGGTAGAACGCAGCCTTTGATGGTAGATGGGGCAGGCAAAGATCTTAACCATCCACACTAAAAAACTCATGATGACCATGATTCTCTACTACGAGCCGCACCACTGCCTCAGGGTACGGACCAGAAATGGATCCGAAGGCGCCAAGCTGGAAGGTGCTTTGGAGGTATGCAGCCACTTGGCGCTTTGTAGTACCTCGCTCCGTGACAATGGCGGAATGGGCGAGGCCTCTGCTCGTCTTGGCGAGGAAGGCCTGGAGTGCAGCCTCCTTTCTTGATGTTGGCGCTGAACAGGGGCAACGTATCGTAAGAACAGGGTCCATTGCCCTACGTTTCGCCTCTTTGAGGAAACGGGCTCTGGACGAAAGTGCTTGTTCACGGCCGCATTGGCTCTGTCGTGGAACATTCCTTCTGGGGATGAGCTACGGGGCCTTCAGCAATCGCTTGTGGGTTGCAGAAATGCTACAAACTGTACACCCCATCGGTTCCAAAGCCTTCGGAATTTTCGTCCGGCGTGTTGATGTAGAAAATACGCACTTTATGGGTGCGCGATCGTTATTCTCGATTTGATATGTTTAACCGATTATCTTAGTGGCTTTGACGTACCCTCAGCAGTAGCATATTTCACCTACAGACAGCGTAAGTGTTAACAGATTTTATAAATGTGTTATCAATCAAGGCGTTTTATACTGTAGACACAAACGTTGATCACAAATTCACGACTGCAACTGCATGAAAAAAGTATCTCTATCCTCTGTTCCTGTTATGTGGGTATTTTAAATCATGCGCCGTCTGGCTGCAATCAATATTATATACGCAAACCGAACGCACCCATTTGTTCGTCAGTTGCAGAAACTGCCTCTGGGCGCACAGTGATATCGCTGTCAGGCAAAAGCGATAGCGACTCCAGCAGCAGAAACGATGCGTCACTACAGCAGGGTAAGCTAAGGTTACAGTACATACAATCGCGCGTAAAGTCTGTTTCCTAATTACTGACATCGCTTTACCTTAATACAAAGAATCCGTCAGCAAGGCTATGGCGCCTTAAGCTCTTTAGCGTACAGATGTACCGAACATTATTCGTCGCAGTTGTTTGCAGTCGGCATTTAAAAATGTATTCGACATCTGAAAACTATGGCTACTTCGCGTTGCTGTTAAAAACAATTTAACAGACGATGAAATAGAACAAACTACTGAACCAGAGTGATGTAGATGTCTTTGATGACGAAGACACCAAGGACTATTTCCTCGACAGCAGTGACATGTGAAACTGAGAGTGGTGAATCTAACACAGATGTCCCACAAACCAAGGACAAAGAAAACGTTTGTGGAGAGCTGACATAGTAAGTACTGGATGAACAACTGTGTTTTTGTTTCAATCTTCCGTTGACGCTTTGTTCGTCAGCTCCCAGCCCGCTTCGTGGATTCGCCAGTTTTGATAGGTCCACCGAACGACCTCAGTTTAAAATTCAGTATTCAAGAAGTATTTTCTGAGTTCTTCAGTTTTGTAGTCAGACGAACCTCTACTTTCTCAAGGCGCTCACAATCGTCTGAAGACAACTTATCGGAGTTCCAGGAACTGCCGAATGAATCGATAATGAGTCGTATGGACTTCGAGGCTAAATTTGTATTGGTCTAGTACGTTGGAAATGCCGCTTGTTACTGAGAACATGGTCATGACCAATTGTTGACTCAAACATATATTTCACTTCCGTCGAGGTGACAGAAATCACGTAAGCCGAATCGCAGAATACGTTGTTTCAGTATTGATTATCATCATGTAAATTTAAAAAGCTCACATTATCTTCATTAGACAAACCGGGGCCACTAAACGTGACAAGCTTGTAGTAACTGCACTTTATTTCTAGTTGTGTTTGAATACATACTGACGCTTACCAAAAACTTTATTTAAAATGAAGGGACAGATTCAACTGAAAACAGTCAAAGCATACTGCGATACAGCAAAAGCGTTATCGCTTGAGTCTCCACTAATGTGAAGCTCGAAAGTCACATTTGTGATTTTAACAATCGCCAGTTGCTACTGTAGCGAACGGCGCAATCGCGATGCCGGAAGAACATTTGCAGCATATTGTAGTTTCATGATTTTGCACACGTAGATGTTAAGCGATATTGACATGCGATTTGCAGCATCTTATAGATTGTTGAGCTTCAGAATGGGGTTCAATGAAGTGATTCGATGAGCTTTAAATTTCCCCACTCTCACTTATGGGCGGAAGGTCTGCGTAGTTGCTTTTTGCCCTTCTTTAAGGTTACGCAGAACGAGTCAGAGTGATCTTATTTGGTCCTGGTGTAGAGTTTCTTGCAGGGCCAGGTTCTGAATCAGGTTTTATGCCTAGAGTGGCACTGCCTGGATTTTTTATTGTCTGATTTGCTGATTTGGTAAACTCACCAGAAACATCGATAAAAAAGTATCAACAATATTAAATCGAAAATATTGTGTTTCATGCCATTTTTACTTTACAGAGATATGGTCCTCACCGTATTTTTCAAGCTAAAGTTTCTAGTGGTCAACGGCAAAAGTGATGTCGTGGAGGCCAGGGTTCAACTTTCGTCGACTGTAGAACTTGTTCTTAACTGAATCAAACCAGTTTCATAGTGTCAAATCAATGCTTTATGAAGCTCGCACCAGTCCCCGCGCTTCACCACGGAGCGACATGATTGGAATATTCTATTTTTAGACTGCTTGATCGACTGGTAAGCCTGCCTGCAACCGGCTTCAGCAGCACTGAAAAGTGCGGGTATATCTGATTGTTGGTGTTTGCATTCGTTTCATTTTCGATTTCACAATAACTGTTTTAAATTTCGCGATGTAAATAGCAAACCCGAAAAGGTACAGGCCGGGAGTCAGAAAATATGGTTAGTTGAAGTAGTTCGAATAACCTGCATGGAGTACCTCTTTAAGGGAGTGTCGATGGGGGTTGCTTCAATATTTCGTCACGAGCTTACCTTCGGTGCTGATCTGGGAGAGGTAAAAAGTCTCCGGCGTTTTTGGCGAGTTATTTTCCGTACTCCCTAGTTGTAGGGCAATACACCCCTTTCTTTTTTGCTTTCTTTTAGCTGGTTAAGCTCCGCAATGTCCTCTACAACCTTCGAAGTGTGATATTTTTCTTGAGACTAGAACAATGAGTTGGCTAGTTCTGCCGCTAAAGTTGAATAGTGTCGCGTTTATTTCTAGGGCTCGCACAATAAAACTTGCTGTGCAGGGTTCTGTTCTCTCTTCGATACCACTGGTGTGTCTGCAGCCGGTTTGTCTAGAGGTTAGGTAAGTGCAGGTAGGTTCCGGAAGATCTGCCTTAATACGCAGAATATCCGTGGAGGTCTTCAGGTTTTGCGATCCTCTGTTGGATACCTTGACTTCCGTCTCTCTTATCGAAGGCTTGTCTGAAGTCATCCCATTTTATACGCATACCTTACATTCCGGTCTGGCTTCTCGACAGCTAAGAAAATTTATTTTGAAAAATAGTGGCTAACTATGGTGTCTTGGAGCGTCTCTCAGTGCGCTCTGCTGTTGTGCGAGCAGAAGCCTAATTTGGGTAACTTTTTGTTCGTTTGTGAGCCGAATATTGTGGTGGATACAGACCTGTTCAAACGTCGAAGGCTGGCCACCTGATGTTTTCTATGAGACTAAGACCTCTGGTTGAAGTGTACCGGTACACCCATGGCTTACCCGAAGTGATAAAATCTTCAGCTATGATGAGTTACTTCTTGCGGCGTTTCTCTTGAGCTAGCACGAAGATCCAACGAGTGTCGTCCACATCTTAGTGGCTGGTCCAATTGAGGTGTTGGCAAACATATATGATTTATTTTTGATGTTGCTCTGAGCCGCGATGACGTCTCAGGAACTCTATGCAGAAGCGCAAAATATCAATATCAGTCTAGGTCATGTCCTTCCGGACAAACGTTGCCGCTGTCTTCACGGCACGGCTTGCCCTACATTGCCCATTTTGTGATGATGATGGTGGCGTGTTTCTATGACCTTTATCCTAGCAGCTTGGGATGTCGCGTGCAAACCCTCTGCAGAGCAATGACAACATGTGTGTTCTTCTATAGACGCGCCAACTTAAGTTTGATTTCCGCTCTTATTATCTTCATTTCATTGCAGTTCCATTTTAGGACATCTTGGTGGTTCGACGTCCTTCTTTTTTTACTCTAATCCTCACTACCATCCCTATACTTCAGCTGGGCCGACTCAGGTCGAAGGTTAACACTCTTGATGAGCTGGGTGACTATTGCTTTAATTTCGCGAATTTCGGCCTTGATGGATCGACATCATGTGAATATTGCTTGGAAGGTTCCCATTATGACGGGGTCTTCCAGGGTGACCACGGCTTGTTGCTTTCCGGTCGCTCAGCCAACACATAGGCATTTTCTGGTTGTTTGTGTTCCTTGCCCTTCTGAGGCAGCTTAGGACATTCCTGTTCTTTGTCATCTGCTGGGTGTTGTTTCTTGTTACCCTTCGTGAGTGGTGATGTGTTCACATCTGGGGTGGAATTGCTCTTTCTGAACACAATCTGTTCATGGGTGGATAGTTTCCGACGCAGTTCCTGCTCTTTCGTAGCCTGGTTCCATCTTCATCATCTTCGTGTTTCTGGCCACAGATCTCGTAGTAGCACTATCTCGCTGGGGTATATGACAGTGCGGTGTTCAATGTGGTGGCATTTGAAGAATATGGTAGGGTTAGGCCGTTGCTCGTGAACACCGCATTTAAGTCTGCACAAGCGCGCTTGCATTGGCTTCTGTTGTGCTCTCAAAAGTTATCAGAACTGTGCTCCTATTAGGGACGATGAGTGTGAAGGTTGAGGTTTTGTGAGCTCTTCAAGTTGTGTCCTCTTATGATAGTTACATCGGTTTCAAAAAGATCGAACGTAAAACAAGCGATGTCCTTGCACTGGATTGAGTCTTGCGCATTCACAGCAGAGTTTTACGACACTCATTATGTGTAATAAAATGACTTCTAATCGGTTACGATTTGAAGTAAATTTGTAATGGTTGGCTTGCTTTTATTATGTAGTAATCGAACGAGTAAATTTATTATTTTGAAAGTAATAAACTACTTGTAACCGCTACTAATCCACTTCCCTATTTTCTTCGGATTTCTACCTTACGGCGACTCAAGCATTTAGTCATTACATCTCCGAGCTAAACCTGCTGTTGTATGTTCACTTTATCAGTTTCTAAACGCTGGAAACAGTAAAGAAATATAAATACATTGTTACCGAGCTCTAATAATGGAAGTCAGCCTCTTGTCTGGACAGTTCACAAAGTAAATTGCTAAGTCCAGGGCTCAGATTTTCAAGTTCCAGTTCTCTACAAAAGCTTCTAGTGGGAAGTTCATGGTAATTTTAGAATATTTTCTTTATGGACTCTTCTATCCGAATCCGTCTCAGAGCATATTACACTCGTCTATTAGCAAGATAACTAAATCCTGATAGTTCATATGCTAAGTTGTGAAAAAACAAACGTGGCTCTTTGTTAAATGTGTGTTATAGTACTTGGCTTCACACAAGAGTACACATTTGTCGGCAGAAGAGGCACCAATAAGAGAGAAGAAGCTTATTTGTACAAATCTGGCAGAAAAAACACGTCGCAATGAGTACAAAAGTGATCATTACGGAGATGAATCAAGGGCAGCGTAGTACAATAGAGCTAACCAAATCTGCAGTTCATACATCACAATAATATTTGCGCTCACTCGTGCCTCACTGACGTATAAAAAAAAACATAATTTTTGGTATCTGGAAAGAGATAGATAGAAACGATGAAGAATGCTTGTGTTTCTCTAACAATAGGCACGTTTTCCAACCTCTAAGAAACTCGACGATATCTTTCTGTAATATCTTGGAGCGGAGTTCAAACTTATATTCATTTCTTTATTTAGTTTAACGCAGATAATCTTTTTCGACACGTGAGCTATCTTATATTTATCTGATTTTATCGCAATGTTTCAAGTGATAATAACGCAAAGCTTTTAATGCAATAACATATAATCGAAAATTTAACGGTTCTTTTTTTAACTAATTTCCAATTACTGTTTTTCTCAAGTAATCACGTAATATAATTGAATACTTTTTAACCAAGTTAAGTCGCTTGCCTACATATCGGCAATCAGTAGAGCTTTGTCCCGACGTGCTCGCGATTCATAGTTTCATAGGTTACTCCGGCGACAAATATTTGTTTCGAGTTTTAAAAATGTATTAGAGATAATTAGTGCAAGATAGTGATAAATAAAATTAAGATAGAGAAGCTAATTCTCCAGGAATTTGTATGCAAGGTAATATGTATGCAAGATACCGAAGTACTATCAAAAGTGTTTTAAATACATCTCGAGCAAAGTGATGAGGATAAGCAAAAGTGCTGCATTAGAGTCACGATTATAAATAATGCCGTTTCAGTCCTCGTTTTTTTTTCCCGACGCTCTACGGACCATCGTGACTTGGTGGGATTAAATGGATGCTGTTGCAGCGCGCTCCTTCTCAGGATGTTTGTCGTGGAAACGCGTGGTGAACGGCTCGCACTGACTGAGCGCCCATTGCCGAGCGTTGCGGCTGGTCCTCCTCGGGGATCTGGCGGTAACGAGTGCGTCGTGTTCGGACTGCCCTGTGTGGTTCCTGCCATGCTCCGCCCTCGCGAACCGACTTTCTCGAGGATGTTGCTGTTACTCGTGTTTAAATTTTGCACCGTAACCATCATCACTTAAACTTGACGAAAATGCCGCACCACTGAATATATTTTGAAGTGTATATATAATGAAATACATAGAATTACGGTCTGTCTACATCTCCTCCTTCCATACATTTTGCGAATGTCCTCCCTCTCAAGAAAGAATAAAGTGTGGAACAAGTGCGTTCCGCACCTCCACCATAGGGCATGACGGCGACGCAAATGTTCATTGCATCAGAATAAAGAAACCAAGAAACGCTTTGGAATTTAGCGATTTATTGATACACCGTAAAATATTGTACGTGCTGTATATATTGCTAAAATAACTCGAGAGATGTTATTTTTTATTATGCCCCGCTAGTTTCTATTTGAAACCAAAATTTAGGCTTATGCAAGAAAAGCTTTAACCCACAAAAAGTTATAATCAAAGCTAGTTATACCAAGCATTATTAATTTTCAGAAATAGCCGTTTTAGTAGGAACCAAAACGATATTAACTGTTTTCCTTTGAAAAGCGAAGGTGTTGCGAAAACGATTTGACAAGCGTTTCGAAAATCGTCCTGTACGTTCTTTTACTCCTGCCATTTCTCTGGGTGGCAACGGCAGCGCTGCACCATGTGGCAGCTTTTGTGCCATCAGACGCCAGCTCTCTCTGAACATGACTCGAGGGTGTTGTAGTATATAGTTTAAAGAGTCTCATCCTATTCGCGTATCATACCTCGTGTATGCTTGTCGCGTAGCCTCTGATTGCAAGGAGTACCAATGCCAAAGCCTCCAGTAAGATTTCTTCTGGTGAAAATGTGCACTTGCATCGAAAAGGATATCATCAGCGACGATTTGTTGAACACACTTTTGTGTGAACTTGCGTAGTTTAGAGCATCCACCTAATAAAAAGTATATACCAATACAGTTGCAAAACACATTAGTACAGATGTGCGGAACACAAAGCCGAGAGGCCGCATCCGGCCAAAGACAACTTTTATATTCTTCTACCTATGGACAGCTAAAGCTCTTAGCCACACTTGAGATGTCTAAACAATGTATGGTTTAGATTAGTGATCGCTTGCCGTATCTATCCTGATCACATGCAGATACGTTACGAAAAAATAAAAGGAGTGCATTACGCCATGCTCCTGTGCAATCGGGGGGGGGGGAGAGGTTTTTACTTCTCTATACTTCAGATTGTTCGGCGGCAGATAAATATTTGAGTAGAAAATAATTGCATCTTCCGCACTAACGTTGGAAACTAAGTATACGGAACGTTTTTTTGTTTGTTTTGTTTTTTCTGGGCGAGATACCGTAACCCTTGAAAAAAGTTTAGTTCAAAGCTGGTTGAGAATATGTGGATTGAAAAACATTAGCCACTATATTTGAGTTTATTTCTTAAACCGCAGTAAACTGACTGGCATAAAATAAGAACGCAACAGACGCTCGTGCTAAAATATCTCTATTCTTCCAAGGGCCACCTGCACTATTTGTCAAAAAGTCACCGCGCCGCTCTATCCTTCATTCTTTTTTTCATCTTAAGACGACATCAAGATTGCACAAGCTGGTGCGAGAGTAGGCCGTGTGGACTGTCTAATATTTAGCTCGGACATATTTGATTAAACTGTGTTTAATCGAACACTATTTTATAGAAACATGTTACCAAACGTCAACTCAACAAATTCGTCTTGAAGCACAACACTTTTCTGGCACTTTCAAAATACAGGTGGTAACAGTAATTTTGTGAGGAGTGTGTTGCAAAGGACTATGCCAGACGCACGCGCCCGTACAAGCCAATTTGGCTATGGCAGGCTCACTCGCCCCGTGGAGGTTGAGATAGCCACGGGAGGAAAAACGAGACAGCAAAAAAGGACAATGACAGACCAAAACGGACAGTTAGGTTTGTATTTCGATCGGTTAGCAAAGGTTCCGTCCTAACAAGTAGGGTCTAGTCCGGGATTGAGGATGGACAACGAGCAAATACCGAGATGAATTCGTAGTCCACCTTCTAAGACAGACCGACGGACGCACGATGTGGCGGGAACATGCTTCCACTCAGGTGCGCCTACTCGTTTTGACAGCTGCAGTGCCTCCGCCAACGAGCCCGACGTAATCGTGGCTGCAATCCACCCGTCTGATGGACCTCTGCAAAAATATGCTGCGCAGTTGCCTAAGTTTAAAGGCTTCAGTGATCGAAACTCGCCGAAAGCATCAATCGAAATGCTCAGAAACCTTTTGCTTAATTACGAGAGTCGCCACTAAAAACTGCCAAAGCCAGATCATTCCGGCCGCACGGCAAGAGAACGTCATATATATGGTTGTCGTTTTATTGGTAACTTCGCAAGTATGACATGAATTCGCGGCTGCAATTCTTGCCGAGGTTTGCGCCAATCTTCGCCAAGCGACGTCTAAAAGCTGAGTTGGCCCACTACACTCAGCACCCCGATCGAGAACCTCACAAAATTCATTTGCAATATTGTCTAACTTTTCTAGAAAAAGGGGAAGAGGTGCCTGACTACGATAGAACGTACTGCGTGCAACACCAAATGCATCCCCAGCTCGCAGGATTTGGCGGAAGGAACGCAGCGCAATATTGTAAACCCGAGATGTAGTACGCAAATTTGAGCGAGCTTGCTAAGGCAGCGGATGGTCTGATGGAGCGTGCTCTGGCAGTGGCTTCAGTACAAACTGCCACCCATAGGAAGCCGCCAGGTGGCCAGCGACCTTAGTCTTCCATGCACGAGGCGACAACAATTTCTGTGGGACAGAGGCTGCAATGCCCGCTGCTGTCGCACCCGCTCTTTCAGCCGCAGTGTCATCTGGAATCGCCGCAATCCAGTCTACGGTACCGATGATCACTCCACGCGGTGCCGATCGAACTGGCCTACTACAGGAATGAGCTTCCAGGACCCGCAACATAAAAGGGGGTTGCATATTATGTTTCTCCGATGTCTCATTTGCATCAGTGCCAACAAGGAGTCGTCCACTGCCGGAGATATGGAGGCGTCGATCACTCCGCTCGCAACTCTGCCAATGGTCGGCGGTTAGGTCCACACGTCTGCTTCAGGTGGCAACAGCCCGTCCATTTCGAAGTAGAGTGTCCGGGAAACGGACACTAGAATATGCCACCCCGGTGTTCATCTACCACAAAGCGCTGCAATTCGCGGCTACTGCCGAGGAAAAAGAACCTCTTCTTGACGTTACAATCGGGTCATCAATGTTCAAGACACTGCTCAACACTGACTCCAGCGCCAGTCTCTTGGGTCGACCAGCAATCGCAGCTGCTCAAGACACATGTGCCAGTAATAAAAACAAAGTGCACACTCTGCTGCTGGCAACAACTTGGTCTCAACTCCATTGCATCTATTTGAGCTGATATCCAGTGGGCGGACAGTTTCTGGAGACAACGTTTCCTGTGCATGCCCGACCTCTGCTGAGACTTTGTTCTAGGAAGGGGTTTCCTTACAGTCAGTTGTTTCTCCTTGCATGTGGCTCTTGTGCGATAGACAATTAAAGCAGAGCCCCAGAGCATCGTGCCATTTGTGCAGGCTACAAAGCAAGCAACCAGTCGAGTTTGGGTGGAGAACAATTGTACTGCCTGGAGAACATCTTCAAAGAGGAGCCGCCTTGCACAGCCGCTTCCAGCCACAGCGCTACCAAATCCAATAAAACAAATGTTGCCGACATGCCCGAAGTGGTATGCTTCTAAAGAGAGATTGTTGTAGATCTCTGGCGCAATCTTAACCAAAACTCTCAAACTGTACTTTCGTTCCCGAGGATGAACAAGATACAGGACACAGTCCACCCATTGGTTGCTAGTTGCACTCTGTCAATTCCAAGAAATAAGTGATACCTAACGCTTGTCTTCAAGGCTTGCGGAACAAGAACCTTTGAGCCGTCAGCATCCAGTCAGTTGACCAGTGCACCGATTCCGGTTAGCCACAAAGTCCAGAGGCTTTCGTCAGGCAATTGACAATCGGCCGCTCAACGCACGCAACTCAAGGTACCTGTGCATCCGGGGCCACGAACCGACTGGCTACTGGCACAACTGGAGGGAGCAGAGCCGTTCATAAGCTTTGACCTCTCACAGGCTTTTTGCCAATTACTAAATGCGAGAAGGATGCAACCCGAAGACGGCATTCATATACCACCAAGGTCACCTTCGAATTTACAAGTGTGCCGTTTGGCATCGCAGGGGGTCCAGTCTCCTTTCAACACTAATGAATAAAGTCTTGATTGGTATCAACCACCAATTTGACTACGGCATTTATGGGCGATGTCGTTGTGCATTCAAAGACATTGGGCAGCACATGTCGCACATGTCCGAGATGTCCTAGATTGCATCAGATCAGCAGGACATCAAACCCGACAGGGTTCAGGTGTGCTGGCCAGCCGGCCCAACTTCTTGAGCCATGTAATAAGCTTTGGACAATATAGGCCGAACGACAAGAAGGTGGTGGCGGTACTTAACTGCTTTTGACACCCCACAGTCAGGCAGCTTGATGTCTTTCCTGGATTGCCTGTCTATTAGCAGAACTCTATCGAACAGCTTTTTTTTTTACTTTCTTGGCCCCTTTCCGATCTCTTCAGAGAAGATCATATGTGCATATGGACTACACTAGCAGGAGCCAGCTTTCACCCTGCTCGAGGAAGCACTGGCTCTCGACGCGGTGATGAATTTGCAGTGGCATGAATCAGCCCTTCGTAATGGAAACAGATGTCATCAGAAGTGGGCATAGGTGCAGTGCTTCTACAGGAAGGTCCCGATCAGCATGCAACAGGTGTCCTTCATCTGAAGACTGCTTAGGGAATATGAGCGACGTTACACCGTTGACGAGCGGGAGTCTCTCGCAGTGGTCTCGGCAGTAGACAAGTTCAGACATTACTTCAGTTTACCGAGTTTGAAATTGACTGCGACCAACTTCTTACTGTCCTCGTTGTTCAGCTCCGACCAGTCCTAAACAAGGGTCCAGCAGTTAGTGTGCTTCTACTCTAGGGCTTTAACAGCAAAATAAGGCACCGGCGAGGTCTTGCGAAAATCTAAACAGAGGCCCTCAGTACGGCACCTCTAAAGCACATGGAAGTATCTTATCAGAGCCTGCCTAACACTGTGTTTCTTATCTCTACACTGGAGTCCGATCCTCACATAATTTTGGAGGCAGCTGCAGCAGTGTACTCGTATCGACGATGTCACCTGCTTTAACAACAGAGCGATATTGACTGACGAGCCAAAACTGGACACCTTTTTGTTGAGGCTCCTTAGAAGGAAACAAGGCATGAAGCTTCCTGATGATGACCCTGGCCGACGCCTGCTGGCGGACTTGGCGGAAAAAACCGAAATAAAAACGAACAACTTGCTCGTTCAACTTCGCAGTGGAATGAAAGGTGCTCCTGCTGCCTGTCCACCTGCTCCCAGTGGCACTCAAGATATCCCATGACCAACCTACACCCAGGTTTTCTTTTCAAAACTGTAAAACTTGTCTCGTCCCGTTTTGTCTGGTTGAGAGTGAGAGATGACATGGCTAGGCATGTTTTTTGCTGTCAAGTGTGCCAACGGACTAAAGCCAGCCGCCAGAAGACCGAAGGACATACGAGCAGCTTGAGTGGGCTACTGCACCGATGGAGAGAGCTAAGAGTCGATGCTTTAGGACTCCTGCACTCCATAGCTAGAGGCAGCAAGATCCGTTTGGTGATAAGATACAAATTCACAGTTTATCAAACTTTTTCTTCTACGAACGGTGACCAGCAAGAACAACATTGAGTGTCATGGTGGAAGTTTTCTGCCGACACGGCACACCTGCTTATATTTAGACAATGGCAAGCCATCCGTCAGTAAGTTGTTGTGAAGTCTTTAAGCCACTGGGGAATCGCCGACCGCCAAACTGTGCCATACCGGTCAGAGGGTCAAATGGTAGAGAGGCACAATAGCACGGTAAAAAGAGATCCTTCGAGGATATTATTCCAACCAGAGAGACTGGGACCAGCACAATCCGGAAATCGATTTTGTGCTTCGGATCCGCTTCTCCGCGACAATGGAAGGATTTCGGCCGTCACGGAATTGCAATATCGATGACAGCATCAAGAGTGGTCACCGGATTAACCCAATATTTTCTTTGCTAAGGCCGAGAGTTTCGCACCCCGTATGAAGGGTTGGAAAGCAGGATGACAGAGAGCCGCCAATTTAGGCATGTCATGCCTTATCTGAGAAAGTCCCTTGGTGCATGCATGACGCTCTTGATTTTGCCAGATATTACCAAGCGAAAGGGAAAATAAGGAAGAAAGGGCCTGCAGACGCATTACGACCTGCAACGGAAGCCTGCAACAATACGTCAAAGGAACCGTGTCCTTCTTGATGCACACATCTTTGGCGATTCTAACAAGGGTATTACATCAAGCTCGTTCCACGGCGCACTGGGGCCTTCCGGTTGGTATAATTCCGGGGTGCTACAGACTTTCTGCTTAAAGACCCAGTTACTTGGAGAAACCGGCACATTGCTCAGACGGACCAGCTGACACGATACCACGAGCCAAACACAAATTCACTCCGATATGGATCACATTTACAGAAAGGAGACCTGTGAGGAGTGTCTGGCAAAGGACTATGTCTGGAGCACGTTCCCCGTAGAGGCCGAGATGGCCATGAGGGGAGAAACGAGGTCAGCAAAAAGAACGTTGACGGAACAAAACGGGCAGCTATGTTTGTAGTTGCGACCGGGTAGTAGAAGGATAAATTCGAACTTCTTGCGTGAGCATATAAATGGCATGAATAAAATAAATTGGCTGCAAATAAGATATTTCTGATCTTTATTATATTCACGTGAAACGCTTTATCTGTACGTGTTTGGAATTTTGTGAAGCCTAGAAAAAAACATGCCCGCCTGGCTCAACTCTCAATGGTTTACAGGTAAGATAAGTGCTTTACACTGGCTAACGGGGAAGTCATGGGACCAGAGGAGAAGGCGTGGAGCTCTATAGGATAGAATGCTCTGGAACATTGCCAAGTTTATTTTCCCGAGTAGCAGTAGCATCGCATCATTAAAGGGAGAGCTCTCAAGTGCACACATTTTACGTGTAAACTTGTTGATTAAGAGCGCTTGGAACGTTGCCTACGCTACGTTCAAGGAAGAGCGCTGGAAAGCCAAAGTATCGCGGATATTTGTCATGCGCGAATTTGTTTGGTATACACCACAAAATGGCCTGTAAATTCGCAATAACAAGTTTTTTTGTATGCCAGACTATATTTCACTTTGAGTTCGGACGCAGCCGACGATACGCAGTTCAGAGGCCGACAATACAGCCTCACATGTGCACCAACATGCTCTTC
The DNA here is from genome assembly GCA_037355805.1 of Ixodes ricinus. Lineage (NCBI taxonomy): Eukaryota > Metazoa > Arthropoda > Arachnida > Ixodida > Ixodidae > Ixodes > Ixodes ricinus. The sequence goes on from JAZHYW010030253.1 coordinate 27,767, forward strand.
GTCTTCTGTACGTGTCTCAATATTGTTCAACTAATCTCAGGCACAGGAAAATTCCACTGAATTGCGTTTTCGACAATGACTTGTCTCATCAAATCAAAGTATCGACTGAGTCTGGACTCAAGTTAAAACAAAGCATAGACGAGAGCGCTTCTATCCCACTTAGCAAAAAAGCGGCAGACTATTGGAAACTTCACTTAGGTAACAATAATCAGGTAGGACTATTTTGATAACCTGATTAACAATCTCAAATATGTTATAGATTTAATTTAGGAATATAGTGTCACGAATGACAAGTGATGAGGCGGTGAATAACTGAGTCAACTAAACGTTTAATCGGCCGAACTTGTGCCCAGAAATAACGAAGGAACCAAAAGATAACAGTAGAGCGTCGCGGGCGTCGAAGTCGGCGAAAGAGCAGAGTCGAAATCTGGGGCGAAACTGACTCTTGCTCGCCACGCGAAACCCCTTATGTACACG